>JALPQD010000035.1:4012935-4274096 GCA_023101885.1 Typhlomys cinereus
ACTCAGAAAGCACGTAAACAGCTTAGAAATTTCTAAGTGTGCTCTAGAAGAGAATCTTCTCTCCATTAGCAATAGGGCTCGAATTCCTGAAAATCAAACCAAACTCTGATTATTAGAGTGGCTGAGTTACAACATAAATTAAAATCCCAGCCTCAAAAGGTGTCAGACATTAAAATAAAAGCACTGATTGGAAAAGAATTGAAAAGAATTGGAAAAGAATCCCCCAAAAAGATGGGAGGAGCAACGATTTGCAAGATTCTCAACAATAGTTGGGGCCAAAGCAATCATAATGGAACTTTGCATGCCCTGCGCAATGTCCAGCGCACGTTGCCCCATAAATCTAGCCTGAAAGGCACCCACAAGGATGACGCCATAGTAGATCTTATGCTGGACAAGATAAAGGGTTAGGAAATGCACTGGATATGTATCGGAAGGAGGACACTGGAGATTGCACAACATAAAGAATATCTGGGAATTGGGGGGAGCCTGGGGAAGGAGGGGGAATAGGGGGGAATGGAGGGGAACTGGTAAAAATTCTTAACTGTATAATTAAATTTTTAATAAAAAAAAAAAAAAAAGAATCCCCCCAAAAATTGGATGCTGATGTGTGGGAGGATGAAACTGATGATGAAGACCTTGAACCCTCAAATTCTGATGGTTTTGTTTCACCTGAGGAGAGAGTCTCCCCTCCCTCAACAGAAAATGAATCCCCACACCCACCTCTACAGAAGTGTTGTTTTCACCTTTACCACAAGAAAATACTGAAGTTACAGCACAGCCACCTGTGATTGCTTCCAGGCCTATAACTAGGCTCAAGGCTAAACAGGCTCCCTAAAGGCGAAATAGAAAGTATGGTCCATGAGGAGGTGCGCTATACTCCTAAAGAACTGCATGACTTGTCTAATACATTCAAGCAGCAGTCTGGGGAATACCCCTGGGAATGGATTGTAAGGCTGTGGGATACTAGTGGAAGAGTATAAAACTGGATAAAAGTGAGTTCACAGAAATGGGCCCATTTAGTAGAGATTCTAGGTTTAGCACTGCTACTTGCAGAGTTAAAAATGGTACCAAGAGGGGCTGGAGAGGTGGCTCAGGGGTTAAGCCTCACATTGCAGGCAGAGGTTCCTGCCTAGACCCCATGTATAGATGCTGGGTGGAAGCGGGGTGGCCTGCATTTCCGGTCCTGGTTGGGCTGGGCCTGTGAATCCTGGGGCAGAGTAAATAAAGAGGAGGTGGAGGCGTCCATGGTGGTTCCCGAATTCGCCCGTGGTTCTACATGCACACACACACATACACACACACACACACACACACACACACACACACACACACACACACACACACACACACACACACACAAACAAACAATTGAATAAATAATAAAAAAAATTTTAAAAATGGTACCAAGAGTTTACTTGAGTGGATAGCTGAAGTACTAATTAATGTTTGGTCCTCTGAAAAGGAACTGGAGATTCCAAATATTCCTTGGTTTAATATTGATGATGTGATTAAGAGGCTCAGGGAAATTGGTATGCTTGACAGGATTCATTCTTTTTTTTAATACATTTTTTATTATTTCCGCTCATACAAACTTAATAGGTAGACCAGTTCCCTCCCTCCCTCCTCCTCCCCCCTCCCCTCTGCTCCCCCTCCCCTCCCTCCCCATCCCCCAGTGCCTCCCCCCCAATTCCCAGAGAGTCCTTTATTGTGTATGCCTAACTCTCCTCTGGTCCTCCTTTCCGATGACGTACAAGGACCCAGTGGCATTTCTCTGAACCCTTTCTCATGTTCCCATTAAGCATAGGAACACTACTGTGGCTGTCAATCCCTTGCCTCCAAGGATCTTGGTACCTTTAGCTGATGCTAGACTTTGTGAGGTCAATAGTGTGTTGGACATTGCGCAGGGCATGCAAAGCCCTATTATGTTTGCTTCGGCCCTAACTAGTGTGGAGAATCTTGCAAATCATTGCTCCTCCCATCCTTTTGCTCTTACAATCTTACCGCCCCCTCTTCTGCAAATGTCCCTGAGCTTCAGGATGGGGAGAGATTAGGCTGGCCTAGTTCTATGTGGTTGATATAGAGTCTCTGAAGTTCTGGATTGTGGTTTGTTGATTTTCTTTTGCAGTTTTGCTGCTCCTGCAATGCCCTTCACTCCATCCTGATGGGCACTGTATGTCACCCCCTGGTCAGAGACAAAAAGCTGTTAAACTGGAGTCTTGTTATAATAGCCCATTCAAGGGTAGATGTAATAAAAGCAGGAAACCTCAGTGAGGGAGGGGTCAGTCACCCATTTGCAAAAATGATTACTTTTTATCTGCCAGACTACATGCCCTCCCCTTCTGGTGAGATCATACCCCCTCAGTTGTACATGATCAGGAACGAATGTCTGTGAACTTCCAATTCTCAATGGCAGAATCCAGATGACATGCCTTTTACTAGAAATGTACTTAATAAATTGGTGAGGGGGCACCACCAAATATGAAGGCTCCTACCATTCCTCTTCTCCTTGTGCCAGAACTAACAATGTGAGATACAGCCACTCAGTTGGAAGACTTAAATTTAATGGACCTAGGTGGATCTAAGCATAGTAGGGGCCAAGTGGCAGCATTGAATCGCCAATGACAAAGTAAGTTTACTAACCATAATGTACAGCATAGACAGAACAGTACTTATGAACGTCTCACTCACGTAGACCTTTGGCACTGGCTAATCAACCATGATGTCCCCAAAAGTAAAATATATAAGAAGCCTACAAAGTTCTTATTTGACCTGCACAAGCAGAAAAATTCCAACAGAAATGAAGGAAAAGCTGCCTTTACTCGTAGAGGCAGAGAATCAGCCTGTCAACATCAATCTTCCCACAGATATCACAGCTTCACAGTGATCTCACAGCCTCACAGTTTAACCAGTTACATCATAGACTAACCTGTTACATCATAGCCTCATGGTGAAATTATGCTTGTCTCTGACATCACATATTCCACAGTGACTTCACATCCTCACTGTGACATCAGGAAATCTCTGTGATGTCACAGCCTCATAGTGACATTACAGCTTCACATTGCTATCACAGCCTCACTGTGGCATTATTGCCTCATTTCTGACATCACAGCCTCACTATGATATCAGAGCCTCACCTCTGATATCACAGACTTACTGTGACATAACAGTCTAACCTCTGAAATCATAGCATCAGGGACACCACGGACATCCTGCCTAGCATGGAAATGATAGCAAAGCATCATCACGGACATCTCAGGCTCACAGTCAAATGACAGCCACAACAGTAACATCACATCCTCGCTGTGGTATCAGAGCCTCACCAGTAATATTCCAGCCCCACGGTGATATCTCAGCCTCATCACTGACATCAACCTCACTTCTGACATCACAGCCTAACCACTGAAATCTCAGCCAAACTGTGATGTCATAGTCTATCACCACTGATATCAGAGCTTCACTGTGATATCACAACTTCACGGTAACATCACCACCACACAGTTACATCACAGCCTATCTTCTGAAATCACAGCCTCAGTGTGACTGCACAGGCTCCCCACTGATATCCTAACATCATTGTGAAGTCAAAGCATCACCCCTGACATCACAGCCTCGCTAACATGTCATAGAATCAACTCTCACATCACAGCCTCACTGTGACCTCACAAACTGCACACTGAACAACAGGTTCTCCTGTTACATCATAGCCTTATTGTGACATCACTCTTGCCACTAACATCACAGCCTCACTATAACATCACAACTTCCAGTGTGATATCACCTGATGGAGACATGACAGCCCACAGTGACCTACAACCCCCACAGTGACTTCATAGAATAACAGTGACATCACAGCCTCACCAATGACAGAACAGCCTCACCTGCGACATCAGCATTGACACTGACTTTAATTAGAAAACTGACATCACTGCCACACCAGTGACAATACAACTTTTGGCATCATAGACTCACTAGGAGATCTTTCTAACCACTGATATTCCAGCCTTATTGCGACATCACCAGTGATATCAAAGCCTCATTGTGACATCAGCCTCAACAATGATATCACAGCCTCAGTATGCAATCCAAATCTATGCAGTGACATCATAACATCACTATTTCATCAGAGCCTGACTGTGACATCAGAGCCACACTTTTTCCTCACAGCCTCACTGTGACATTACAACTTAATAGTGCCATCACAGCCTCACTGTGACAAAACAAATTCACTGGACAACAGCCTTGCCACTGACCTAATAGCCTGATGGTTACATCACATACACACCTCTGAAATGGCCTCAATATAATATCAAAGCATCACCACTGTCATGATAGCCTCACTGTGACATCAGACTTGCCATTGACATCACAATCTCACTGTGATCTCACGCCTCCACTGTGACATCACCAACTCCCTGTGACATCATGGGCTCACAGTGACACCACAGACACATGGAGATATCAAATCCTAATGGTGGCATCACAGCCTCACCTGTGACATGCCAGCCTCACTGTGATATTATACCCTCATCACTCACATCAGCCTCATTCTTATATCACAGCCTAACCACTGAAATCACATCCTCACTGTTATGTCATAATCTCACTCCACTGATACTATAGCCTCACTGTGATATCATGGTATCACTGGTGACATCACAACCTCACTGTGACATTACAGCCTCACCTCTGAGGTTATAACCTCACTGTGACATGTCATCCTCCCAATGACATCACTGGCTCACAACTGAAATCATTGCCCAACTGTGACATCATAGCCTCAACTCTAGCATTATAGCCTCACTGTTTCATCACAACCTCACTGTGCCATCACAAGATAACCTCTGAAATTATAGCTTCAATGCAGCATCACACTCTCATCACTGACATCCTACCTAGCCTCACATGACCATATAGCCTCAACACTGAACTCAAAGGTTCACTGAAACATGACAGCCTCCCTGTGACACCACAGTGTCACTATTGAAATCACAAACTCACTGTGACATCACAACTTCCCCAGTGATATCACAACCTCACAGTGACATTCTCACCTCATTTTGACATCACAGCCATATTGTGCCATCAGAGCATCACTGTGACAAAAAGCATGACCTTTGGCATCCTATCCTTACTGTGATAGCACAGTCTTAGTTTGACACAATAAATTCACTGTGACATTAGAGCCTCACCAGTGACAATACAACATCAATAATATAGTCTCCCTGTGAAAGCACTGTCACTACTGACATCACAACCTCACTGTGTTCTGTGTCATTAGAGTCTCACTAGTGACAATACAGCCTCAATAATGTCATAACCTCCCTGTAATATCACAGTCACTACTGACATCACTACCTGTGATGTCACTGTGTAACACACACAGTGTGAAATCACAGCCACTCTGTGCCAGCACAGCCTCACTGTGACATCACAGCCTCACCACTGATGTTACAATCTCACCATGATATCACAGTCTCAAGACGGATACCACATCTCAAGATGGATACCACAGCCTCATGGTGACAGGCTCACCACTGGTATCCTACCTAGCCTTACTATGACACCACATCCTCACCAATGATAGCACAGACTCACAGTGATGTGACAGCCTCAGCAGTGACATCATAGCCTTTGACACCATAGACAGTGACACCACAGCATCGCATGTTATATCACTGCCTCACTGTGACATCAATCTTCCCACAGACATCACAGCCTCACAGTGTCTTCACTGCCTCACCATGACCTTGCAGTTTAACGTGTTACTTCATAGATTCACCTGTTGCATCATAGCCTCATGGTGAAATCAGCATTGCCACTGACATCACATCTTCGACAGTGACCTCACAGCCTCACAGTGATATCACAGCTTCTCTGTGATGTCGCAGCCTCATCTTGACATCACAGCTTCATGGTGATATCATAGCCTTACTGTGCAATTATAACCTCATTTCTGACATCGCACCCTCTCCATGACATCTCAGCCTCATCAGTGACATCAACCTCAATTCTGACATCAAAGCCTAACAACTGATATCACAGCCTCAGTGTGGCTCCACAGCCTAACCACTGACATCCTAAACTCACTGTGAAATCCAAGCATCACCCCTGATGTCACAACCTCACTGTGACATCACAGCCTCACCACTGGTATGACAGGCTCACCATGATATTACAGTCTTACAAGTGACACCATAGCCTCATGGTGACATAATAACCTCACAGCCTCACTGTGATATTACAACATGACAGTGCCATCACAGCCTCACTGTAACATCAGCTTACCACTGACATACACACTTCTGATATAGCCTCACTGTGACATCACAGCCTCGATGTGACATCACAGCATCACCGCTGATATAATAGCCTCTCTGTGACATCAACCTTGCCACTGACATCACAGTCTCACTGTGATCTAACTGCATCCACCATGACATCACCAACTCCCTGTGACATCATGGGCTCATGGTGACACTACAGCCACATGGTGATATCATTTCTCACGATGGCATCACAACTTCACAGTGACCTCCATCCTAACCACTGACACCACAGGCTCAACTCTTACATCGTAGCCTCATTGTGGCATCAGTCTTACCACTGACATCACATTCTCATTGTGACATCACAGCCTCACGAGTGACATCACAGCCTCACCAGTGACATCAGTGTCACCACTGACCTTAGAATACTTACATCACTGCCACACAAGTGACAACACAGCTTTTGACATTACAGCCTCACCAGTGTCACTGTCATGTAACAGGTTCACCAGTGAAGTCATAGATTCACGAAAACATCTTTCCCAACACTGACATTTCAGCCTTTGTGTGACATCATACCTTCACCAGTGACATCCCAGCGTCATTTTGACATCAGCCTCACTACTAACATCACAACCTCACTGTACCATTAAAACCTCTCCAGTGACATCACAAAATCATTGTGTCATCAGAGCCGCACTGTGACATCATAGCCACACTGTGTCCTCAGAGCTTAACTGTGTTAGTACAACCTGACAGTGATTTCATAGTCTTGCTCCACTGACATCACAGCCTCACTGAGACATCACGGCATCATGACATTACTGGTGTAAACAAAACTTCAATAAAACATCACAGCCTCACCTCTGTGGTTAGAGCCTCACAGTGACATGATGGCCTCACTATGACATCACAGGTTCACCTCTGAAATTATTTGCCAACTGTGACATCACAGCATTGACTCTGACGTTATAGCCTCACTGTTTGATCATAGCCTCACGATGACATCACAGGCTCACCTCTGATATCATAGCCTCAATGAGACATAACATCCTCATCACTGACATCCTACCTAGCCTTATCATCACACCACAGCCACACCGTGGACCTCACATGCTCTCAGAAACATGACAGCCTCCCTGAGACACCAGAGTTTATCTATTGACATGACATCTCCACTGTAACATCACAAGTTCCCCATTGACGTCAAATCTTCACAGTTATATCATAGCTTCATTGTCACATCACAGCCATACTGTGCCATCAAAGCATCACTGTGACAGAAAGCTTCATCTCTGACATCATAAACTCTGTATCATCACAACCTCAGTTTGATATAATAAACTCACTGTGACATTAGAGCCTCACCAGTGACAATACAGCCTTACCAATCATGTGCTCTCCCTGTGAATGCACAGTCACTACTGAAATCACAACCTCACTGTGACATCATAGCCACATTGTGCCAGCTATTCTCACTGGGACATCACTGCCTAACCACTGATAGGATAGGATCAACGTGATATTATAGTCTCATCTGTGACACAACAGCCTCATGGTGACATAATAATCTCACTGTGGCATCACATTCTCACCAGTTATATCACATCATCAATGCGACATGTCACCCTCATCACTCACATCAGCCTCACTTCTGAAATTACAGCCTAACCATTGACCTCACAGTTGCACTATGACATCACAGCCTCACTCTGATATCACAGCCTCATGGTATCATCACAGCTACACTGTGATATCACAGCCTCACTACTTGTATCCTACCTAGCCTTACTATGACACCACAGCCTAACCACAAATAGCACAGCCTCACAGTGATGTGACAACTTCAGCAGTGACATCATAGCCTTTGACATCATAAACAGTGACATCATATCTTCATATGTTACATCAGAGCCTCATTGTCGCATCAATCTTTCCACAGATATCACAGCCTCACAGTGATCTCACAGCCTCACAGTGCCATCACAACCTCTCTGTGATGCCACAGCCTCATAGTGACATCACAGCTTCACAGTGAATTCATAGCCTCACTGTGGCATTATACCCTCATTTCTGACATCCCACACTCACTGTGACATCACAGCCTCATCTCTGTCATCACAGCCTCTCTGTGACAACCGCCGCAAAGGGACATCACAACCTCTCCTCTGATATCACAGCTTCAGTGTGACTGCACAACCTCACCAATAATGTCCTAATCTCACTGTGAAATCCAAGCATCACCCCTGATGTCACAGCCTCAATGACATCTCATAGAATCAGCCCCTGACATCAGAGACTCACTGTGATATCACAGCCTTACAGTGCTCTCACAGCCTGCCCACTGACATCACAGGCTCACCTGTTAAATCATAGCCTCATTGTGACATAAGCCTTGCCACTGACATCAAAGTCTCACTATGACATCACAGCTTCCAGAGTGATGTCACCTCATGGTGACATGACAGCCTGCAGTGACATACAACCCTCTAAGTGACATCACAGCCTCAATGTGACATCACGGCCTCACCAGTGAGAGCACAGCCTCACTTGTGACATCAGCATCGCCAATGATATTAGTCAGAACACTGACATCATTGCCACACCAGTGACAACACAGCCTTTGACATCACAGCCTCACCAGTGTCACTGTCACATAATACATTCACCACTTGCATCAAAGTCTCACTATGACATCTTTTGCAGTGCTGATTTTCCATCTTATTGTTGACATTACAACTTTTCCAGTGACATAACAGCCTCATTGTGACATCAGCTTCACCACTAACAGCACGGCCTCACTGTGCCATCAAAATCTCTCCAGTGACATCACAATATCACTGCGTCCTCACAGCCTCACTGTGACATCATAGCCACACTGTGTCCTCACAGCATCACTGACATTACAACCTGACAATGACATCACCGCCTCACTGTGACATCACAAACTGATTGTGACATCAGCCTTGCCACTGACATAAGAGCCTCATTTCAACATCACATATACACTTCAGGCACAGCCTCACTGTGACATCACAGCCTCACTTTGACTTCACAGCATCACCACTTACATCATAGCCTCACTGTGACGTCAGCCTTGGCATTGACATCACAGTCTCACAGTGACCTCACAGCCTCCACTGTGACATCATCATTTCCCTTTGATATCAAGGGCTCACTGTGTCACCACAGCCACACGGTGACATTAAAGCAAAATTGTGAAATCACAGCCTCTCCAGTGACATGCCAGCCTCACTGTGATATCATACCCTCATCACTCACACAAAACTGCTTCTGATATCACAGCCTAACCACTGAAATCACATCCTCACTGTGATGTCATTGTATCACTCCACTGACATCTCAGCCTCACTGTGACATCACAGATTCACTGGTGACAACACAGCCTCATAGTGACATCACAGCCTCACCTGTGAGGTTATAGCCTCACATGGCCAAGCCAGCCTCACTATGGCATCACAGGATCAGCACTGTAATCATTGCCCCACTGTGACATCACAGCATCAACTCTGACATAACTTACTGTTTCATCACACTTCACTATGACATCACAGGCTCACCTCTGAAATGTTAGCCTCAGTGCGACATCACACCCTCATCACTGACATCCTACCTAGCCTCACTATGACACAACAACCTCACCACACACCTCACCAGGTCACTGAAAGGCTCTCTGTGACACCAGTGTCTCAATTGACAAAACAACCTCACTGTGCCATCACACTATCCCCAGTGACATCACAACCTCACAGTGACATCACAGCCTTATTGTGACATCACAGTCGTTACTTGCAATCAAAGCATCACTGTGAAATAAAGCTTCAACTCTGACATCACAGCATCACTGTGACTTTGCAGTCTCAGTTTGACACAATAAACTCACTGTGAAATTAGAGCCTCATCAGTGACAATACAGCCTCACCAATGACATAGTCCCCCTCTGAAAGCACAATCACTACGACATGACAACCTCACTGTGACATCACAGTTTCGCCACTGATACAACAGGCTCACCATGGTTTCACAGCCTCATCAGTGACATCAAAGCCTCACAGTGACATCATAACTTCACTGTGGCATTTCAGCCTCACCATTTACATCACATCGTCAATGTGACATCTCTGCCTCGTCTCTCATATCAGTCTCAGTTCTGAAATCACAGCCTCACCACTGACCTCACAGCTTCACTCTGACATCACAGACTCCCTGGTACATCAGAGCCTCACCGTGACATCACAGCCTCACATCTGACATCACAGCCTCACTGTGACATATCAGGACAACCTCTGAAATCATAGCATGAGTGACACAACGGATATCTTGCCTAGCCTCGCAATGCACCATAGCCTCATCTCTGACATCTCAGGTTCACAGTCACATGCCAGCATCAACAGTGACACCACAGACTCGCTTTGGCATCACAGCTTCACCAGTAACATCCCAGCTTTACTGTGACATCTCAGCCTCACCACTGACATCAGCCTCACTTCTGATATCACAGTCTAAGCACTGAAATTTCAAACAAACTGTGATGTCATAGTCTATCACCATTGATATCACAGCCTCACTGTAATTTCGCAACCTCATGGTAGCATCATCGCCTCACAGTGACATTACAGCTTCTCCTGCGACTTCACAGCCTCAGTGTGACTCCACAGCCTCATCACTGACATCCTAAACTCACTGTGAGATCCAAGCATCAACCCTGTTGTCACAGTCTCACTGACATCTCATAGAATCAGGCCTGACATTAGAGCCTCACTGTGACCTCACAGCTTCATGGTGATATCACAGCCACACTGTGACATCACAGACTCACCACTGGTATGCTATCTAGCCTTACCATGACACAGCCTCACCACAGATAGCACATGCTCAGTGTGATATGACAGCCTCAGCAGTGACATCATAGCCTTTGACATCATAAACAATGACACCACAGCTTCACATGTTACATCACTGCCTCACTGTAATTTCACAACCTCATGGTAGCATCAATCTTCCCACAGAGATCACAGCTTCACAGTAAACTCACATACTCATTATGACCTCACAGTCTAAACTGTTACATCACAGACTCACCTGTTACATCACAGCCTCATTGTTCATGAAATCACCCTTGCCACTGACATCACATCTCTCACAGTGATCTCACAGCCTTACTGTGATATCACAGGCTCACCTCTGATATAGCCACACTGTGACTAGTCTCAGTTCAAAACATCACTGTCATGTAAACATTATCCTTTGACATCATAGCCTCTCCTCTGTCTTCAAGCCTCAGTGTGACTGCACAGCCTCACCACTGATGTCCTAACCTCACTGTGAAACCCAAGCATCACGCTGATGTCACAGTCTCACTAACATCTAAGAGAATCAGCCCAGATATCAGAGCATCACTGCGATATCACAGCCTCGTGTTGACCTCACAATATGCCCACTGATACCACAGGCTCACCTGTTACATCATAGCCTCATTGTGACATCAGTCTTGCCACTAAAATCACAGCCTCGACGTGCCACCACAAATTCCAGAGTGATATGACCTCATGATGATATGGCAGCACACAGTGTCATACAATCTTCACAGTGACATCACACCCTTAGTAAGATATCATGGCCTCACCAGTGACAGCACAGCCTCACCTGTAACATCAGCATCGCCACTGACATTAGTGAGAACACTGTCATCACTGACGCACCAGTGACAACACAGCCTTTGACATCACAGCCTCACCCGTGTCACTATCGCGTAATACATTCAACACTGACATCTTAGCCTCATCAGTGACATCATAGACTCACTATGACATATTTCTGACCACTGACATTCCAGGCTTATTATGACATCACACCTTCACCAGTGACATCACAGCCTCATTGTGACATCAGCCTCACCACTAACATCACAGCCTAACTGTGCCATCCAAACCTCTCCAGTGACATCACAAGATCAGCTTGTCCTCAGAGCCTCACTGTGACATCATAGCCACACTGGGTCCTAACAATCTGACTATGATATACAACCTTATAGTGCCATCACATCCTCACTGTGACATCACAAACTCACTGTGTCATCAGCTTGCCACTGACACAACATCCTCATGGTGACATCACATCTGATATAGCCTCACTGTAAAATCACAGCATCAGTGTGACATCACAGTATCACCACTGACATCATAGCCTCACTGTGACATTAGCCTTGCCTGAGACTGACATCACAGTCTCACTGTGATTTCACAGCCTCCACTGTGACATCACCATCTCCTTGTGACATCATGAGCTCACGGAGACACCACTGCCACACGGTGACATCAAATCCACACAGTGGCATCACAGGCTCACCAGTGCCATGCCAGCCTCACTGTGACATCATACCCTCATCACTCATACCAGCCACATTCTGATATTACAGCCTAACCACTGAAATCACATTCTCATTGTGATGTCATAGTAACGCTCCACTGACATCTCAGCCTAACTGTGATATCACAGCATCACTGGTGATGACACCACCTCACTGTGACATCACAGCCTCACCTGTGAGGTTATAGCCTCACTGTGACATTACAGCCTCACCATGACATCACAAGCTCACCTCTGAAATCATTGCCAACTGTGACATCATAGCATCAACTCTGACCTTATAGCCTGTAATAGTTAATCCTGGGAGTCAACATGACACATCCTGTATTAATTAAGATGGGCTGAGACCACCATTGGAAAGGACCAACTGAGACCACTTGATAGGATTGTACCTACCCTAGGTCCTATTGGGACCTCCAAAGCTCTCATAAGATGCTCTCAGTACTGCATCATATAAAAATGAGCCACCAAAGAGAACAGATGGCTTCTTACAGCTGTGCTAGGAATTGTTCTTCCTTCCAGCTGCCCGGTTTCTTCGACCTTATAGCCTTGGACTAGACTAAGACTCTAGTAGTTCTCCAGCCTTCAGCCATCACCCACTTGACTACCAAACTGAACAGCCAGCTATTGGCAGCCAGCATTGGAACCGCCTCGGCTACTGGCAGCCATTGTTGGACTACCTTGGCTACCAGAAGCCTTTGCAGGACTACCTCGGCCATACCTGTAAGCCAACTCATAAATTTCCTACATATAATTTACACATCTATATTCATTTTATGAATTCTGTGACTCTAGAGAACCCTAACTAATACATAGCTTCACTATTTCATCACTGCCTCACTATGACATCACAGACTCACCTCTGAAATCATAGCATCAATGCAACATCACACCCTCATCACTGACATCCTACCTAGCCTCACTATGGCACCACAGCCTCACCACTGAACTCACAGACTTACTGAAACATGACAGCCTCCCTGTGACACTACACTGTTTCTATTGACATCACAACCTCACTGTGACATCACAACCTCATTGTGACATCACAACCATACCGTGCCATCAAAGCATCACTGTGATATGAAGCTTCACCTCTGTCATCATAGCCTCACTGTGAAATCGCAACCTCAGTTTGATACAATAAACTCATTGTGACATTAAAGCCTTACCAGCGACAACACAACCTCACCAATGACATAGTCTCCCTGTTTAAGCACAGTCACTACTGACATCACAACCTCACTGTGACATCATGACCTCACTGTGAAATCACAGTAACATTTTGCCAACGCAGCCTCACTGTGATATACAGCCTCTGCACTGATTGGAAAGCCTCACAATGATATTGCAGCCTCATCTGTGACACCACAGCCTCATGGTAACATCATAACGTCACTGTGGCATCACAGCCTCATGAGTCATATCACATAGTTCATGCAAAATCTCAGCCTCGTCTCTCACATCAGTCAGACTTCTGAAATCGCAGCTTAACCACTGACCTTACAGCTTTACTGTGACATCATGGTGACATTGCAGCCACACCGTGATATCACAGCCTCACCACTGGTATCCTACCTAGCCTTACTATAACAACATAACTTCCACAGTGACCTCACATCCTCACTGTGACATCACAACCTCTCTGTGATGTCACAACCTCAAAGTGGCATCACAGCTACATGGTGATATCACAGCCTCACTCTGGGATTATAGTGACATTTCTGACACCACAGCCTCACTATGACATTACAGTCTCACCTCTGATAGCACAGCCTCATTGTGACTTAACAGGCTAACCTCTGAAATCATAGCATTTTTGACACCACAGACATCCTGCCTAGCCCCATTGTGACATCGTAGACTCATCACAGACAGCTCAGGCTCACGGTCACACAACAACCTCTATGGCATCAGAGCCTCACCAGTAGCATCCAAGCCTCATTGTGACATTTCAGCCTCATCACTAACATCAGCCTCACGTCTGGCATCACAGCCTAACCCTAAAATCACAGCTGAACTGTGATGTCATAGTCTAACACCACTGATCACAACCTCATGGTAACGTCACAGCCTCACAGTGACATCACAGCCTCTCCTATGACATCATAGTCTCAGTGTGACTGCACAGCCTTACCACTGATGCCCTAAACTCACTGTGACATCACAGCCTCTCTGATATCTCAAAGAATCAGCCCTGACATCAGAGTCTCACTGTAACATCAGTTTCATGGTGAACTCACAACCTGCTCACTGACTGCACAGGCTCAACAGTTACATTCCAGCCTCACAGTGACATCACAGTCTCTCCACTAATATGACAGGCTCACAGTGACATCATAACCTCTCCTCTGATATCATAGTCTCAGTGTGACTCCACAGCCTCAACACTGATGTCCTAAACTCACTCTGAAATCCAAGCATCACCCCTCACCTCACAGCGTCACTGACATCTCATAGAATCAGCCCTGACATCAGAGTCTCACTGCCACATCACAGGCTCACAGTGTCCTCACAACCTGCCCACTGACACCACAATCTCACCTGTTACATGATGGCCTCATGTGACAACAATCTTGCCATTGACAACACATCACTGTGCCATCACAGCTTTCAGAGTGCTATCACCTCATGATGACATGAGAGCCCACAGTGACATACAACCTTCACATTAACATCACAGCCTCAGTTTGACAGCACAGCCTCACCAGTGACAACACAACCTCACCTGTGACATCAGTATTGCCACTGACATTAGTCAGAACACTGACACCACTGCCATGCCAGTGACAACATATCATTTGACATCGCAGCCTCACCAGTGTCATTGTCATGTAATATGTTCACCAATGACATCATAGCCTCAACAGTGACATCATAGACTCACTATGACATCTGTCTCACCACTGACATTCTATTCTTATTGTGATATCCCACCTTTACCATGAAATCACAGCCTCATTGTGACATCAGTCTCATCACTAACATCACAGCTTCACTGTGCCATCAAAACCTCTCCAGTGACATCACATCACTGTGTTATCACAGCCTCACTGTGGCATTAAAACATGACAGTGAAATCACTGCCTTACTGTGACTTCACAAACTCACTATGATATCAGTCTTGCCACTGACACAATAGCCTCATGGTGATATCAAAAAAACACCTCTGACATAGCCTTACTGTGAAATAACAGCCTCAATGTGACATCACTGCATCACCACTGACATCATAGACACACTATGTTACAACATTGCCACAGTCATCACAGTTTCATGTGATCTCACAGCTTCCACCACGACATCACCAACTCCCTGTGACATCAAAGCTTCATGGTGGCATCACAGCCTTACCAATGTACATGCCAGATGCAGAGTGACATCACTCACATCAGCTTCATTCTGATATCACAGCCTAACCACTGAAATCACATCTTCACTGTGATGTCAGTCTCTTGCTTCACTGACTTATTAGCCTCACTGTGATATCACGGCATCACTTGTGACAACACAGCCACATTGTGACACTAGTACAACCTCACTTCTGAGGTTATAGCCTCACTGTGACATTACAGTCTCACCATGACAACACAGGCTCACCTCTGAAATCATTGCCCAACTATGACATCATAGTATCGACTCTGACCTCATCTCTGAGGTTATAGCCTCACTGTTTCATCACAGCCTCACTATGACTTCACAGCCTCACTATGACTTCACAGCCTCACCTCTGAAATCATATTCTCAATGTGACATCACACCCTCATCAATGAAATCCTACCTAGCCTCACTATGACACCACAGCCTCAGCACTGACCTCACAGAATCACTGAAACATGACAACTTCCTTGTGAAATGACAGTGTTGCTAATGACATCAAAACTTCACAGTGACATCACAGTATCATTGTGACAGCAAAGCCATACTGTGCCATCAAAGCATCACTGTGACATAAAACTTCACTGCTGACACCTTAGTCTCATTGTGAAATCACAGCTTCCAAGTGAACTCATAGCCTGCCCACAGACTGCACAAGCTCACCTGTGACATCATAGCTTCATTGTGACATCATCATAGCTTCATAGTGGCATCAGTCTTACCACTGATATCACAGCCTCACTGTGACATCACAGCCTCACCAGTGACAGCACATCCTCAGTGTGACATCACAAACTCTGATATCACAGCCTCACTGTGACACAACAGATTAAGCTCAGATATCATAGCATCAGTAAAAGCATGGAAATCCTGTCTAACCTCGTTATGACACCACAGCCTCATCACTGACACCTTAGGCTTATGAGAACGTGTCACTGTCAACAGTGATACCACAGCCTCGCTGTGGCATCATATCCTCACCAGAAACATCCTAGTCTCACTGTGACATCTCACCCTCATCAATGACATCAGCCTCACTTCTGATATCACAGTCTAACCACTGAAATCACAGGCGAATGGTGATGTCACAACCTCACAGTAACATCACAGACTCACAGTGACATCACAGCCTATCCTCTGACATCACACCCTCACTGTGACTGCATAGCCCTACCAAGTCGTACTAACCTCACTGTGAAATCCATGTCAGCTTAAACAGTGACACCACAGCTCGCTATAGCATCAGAGACTCAGTGCGACTGCACAGCCTCACTATGATGTCCTAACCTACTGTGAAATCCAAGCATCACCCCTGATGTCACAGCCTCACTGACATCTCATAGAATTAGCCCTAACATCAGAGCCTCACTGCAAACTCACACCCTCAAGGTGATCTCACAGCCTGCTCACTGACACCACAGGCTCAACTGTTACATCATAGCTTCATTGTGACATCAGTCTTGCCACTGACATCACAGGCTCACTGTGACATCACAGCTTCCAGAGTGATATCACCTCATTGTGACGTGACAGCCCACAATGACATAAAACCCTCACAGTGATATCTCAGTCTCCCTGTGATATTACGGTTTTCACCAGTGACAGGCTCACTGAAACATGACAACCTCCTTGTGACATCACAGTGTCACTTTTGACATCACAACCTTGCTGTGGCATCACAATTTCCCCAGTGACATCACAACCTTAAGTGACATCATAGCCATACCATGCCAACAAAGCATCACTGTGACATAAAGCTCACTGAGACATCACAGCCTCATGGTGACATCACAGGGACACTGTGAGATCACAGCCTCCTCACCTCAGATAGCACATACTCACAGTGACCTGAGAGCCTCAGCAGTGGCATCATAGCCTATGCCATCATAAACAGTGACACCATAGCCCCACATGTTATATCATTGCCTCATTGTAACATTAATCTTCCCATAGATATCACAGCCTCACAGTAACCTCACAACCTAACTGTGACTTCACAGTCTTACCTCATAAACTCACCTGTTATATCATAGCCTCAATGTGAAATGCAAATTGTCATTTATATCATATCTTCCACAGTAATCTCACAGCCTCACTGTGACATCACAAACTTTCTGTAATACCACAGCCTCAGAGTCACATCACAGACTCACTGTGGCATTATTGGCTAATTTCTGACAACACAGCCTCACTGTGATATCAGAGCCTTACTGTGATATCACTGCCTCACCTCTGACATCACAGGCTCACATATGACATGATAGCATCAGTGACACCATGGACATCCTGCCTAGCATTGCTATGACACCACAGCCTCATCATTGACATCTCAGACTCATGGTCACATGATAGCCTCAATAGTGACACTGAAGACTCACTGTGTCATCACAGCCTCACAAATAACATTCCAGCCTCACTGTGACATCTCAGCCTCACCACTGACATCAGCCTCTATTCTGACATCACAGCCTAACCACTGAAATCTCAGCCAAACTGTTATGTCATAGTTTCACAGACTATCACTACTGATATCATACCCTTACTGTGATATCACCTCACGGTAACATCACTGACTCACTGTGACATCACAGTATTTCCTTTGACATCACAGCCTCAGTGTGACTGCACAGCCTCATCACTGAGTTTCTCAAATCACTGTGAAATCCAAGCATCATCCCTGATGTCACAGCCTCATTGACATCATAGCCTCAATGGGACATCGCAGCCTCAGTTTGACACAAAAACTCACCGTGGCATTGGAGCCTCAACAGTGACAATACAGCCTCTGCAATGACATGGTTTCCCTGTAAAAGCATAGTCACTGCTGACATCACAACCTCACTATGACATCAAGACCTCACTGAAATCACAGTAACATTTTGCCAATTCAGCTTCACTGTGACATCGCAGCTTCAGCGCTGATTGGACAGGCTTACCATGATATTACAGTCTCATCTATGACACCACAGCCTCACAGTGACATCATAACGTCACTGTGGCATCATAGCCTCACGAGTTACATCACATCATCAATGAGACATCTCAGCCTCATCTCTCACATCAGTCTCACTTCTGAAATCACAGCCTAACCACAAACCTCATAGCCTTACTGTGATATCACAGCCTCATGGTAACATCACAGCCTCATAGTGATATCACAGCCACACTGTGACATCACAGCCTCACCACTGGTATGCTTTCTAGTCTTACCATGACACACATCCTTACCACAGAGTGACGTGACAGCATCAGCAGTGACATCGTAGGCTTTGACATCATAAACAGTGATACCACAGCCTCACATGTTACATTGCTGCCTCATTGTGACATCAATCTTCCCTCAGATATCAGAGCCTCACAGTGACTTCACAGCCTCACTGTGACCTTAGTCTAACCTGTTCCATCATAGACTCACCTGTTATATCATAGCCTTATGGTGAAAACAGCCTTGCCACTGACATCAAATCTTCCACAGTGACCTCACAGCCTCACTTTGACATCACCATCACTCTGTGATGTCCAGCCTCATAGTGACATCACAGTTTCACATTGATATCACAACCTCACTGTGGCATTATAGATTCATTTCTGACATCACAGTGCCACTGTGACATCACAGCCTCACCTATGACATCAAATACTCAATATCACTTAACAGGCTTACCTCTGAAATCATAGCATCTGTGACACTACAGACATCCTGCCTAGCCTCGCTATGACACCACAGTCTCATCACTGAGATCTCAGGCTCACGGTCACATGTCAGCTTCAACAGTGACACCACAGTCTCGCTATAACATCACAGACTCAGTGTGACTGCACAGCCTCACTACTGATGTCCTAACCTACTGTGAAATCCAAGCATCACCCCTGATATCACAGCCTCACGACAGCTCATAGAATTAGCCCTAACATCAGAGCCTCACTGCAACCTCACACCCTCAAGGTGACCTCACAGCTTGCTCACTGCCACCACAGGCTCAACTGTTATATCATAGCTTCATTGTGACATCAGTCTTGCCACTGACATCACAGGCTCACTGTGACATCACAGCTTCCAGAGTGATATCACCTCATTGTGATGTGACAGCCCACAATGACATAAAATCCTCCCAGTGACATCACAGGCTTACTGTGACATCACAGCTTCCAGAGTGATATCACCTCATTGTGACGTGACAGCCCACAATGACATAAAACCCTCCCAGTGATATCACAGCCTCACTGTGATATTACGGCCTCACCAGTGACAGCACAACCTCACCTGCGACATCAGTATCACCAGTGACATTAGAGAGAACATGTACATCACTGCCACACCAGTGACAACACAGCCTTTCACATCACAGCCTCACCAGTGTCACTGACACATAATAGGTTCATCAGTCATATAATAGGCTCACCAGTGACATCATCGACTCACTTTGACATCTTTCTCACCACTGAAATTTTAGTCTTGTTGTGACATCACACCTTCACCAGTAACTTCACAGCCTCATTGTGACATCGGCCTCACAACTAACATCACAGCCTCACTGTGTCGTCCAAACCTCTCCAGTGACATCACAACATGACTGTGTCATCAGATCCTCACTGAGACATCATAGTTACACTGTGACCTCACAGCCTCACTGTGACTTTACAACCTGACTGAGCAATCACAGTCTCACTATGCTGCATCCTTATCCAACCAATCTGGTACATAAGGTCTCAGTTTGAATTCAAAGAAGCATCGTTTGAAAAAGGATATGGCATTATTTGAAATGAGTGAGAAAATAATGAAAGTACAGGGATTGTCAGGCCTTGGTGTTTCTGCCCAGTTAGGGCCTAAAACCTGCTCTCTGGGAAATGTCACAAGTAACACCCATGGTGCTAGGAATTCCTCCATAGGTAATTTAAGTTTTGTCTCTGGCATGAGGAATTCTTCTGTGAATTGGGTGTGCCTTCTACATGTTATTAGGTTTTTTGAGACTAGCTTCCTGCTCTCTGATCTAGACAAAAAGTCTGCTTTTAACTTTAAATCAAATTGCACCTAGAGATTTTATGCCTAGTCATACACAGTAAGTAGACTTGTTAGCCAGAATATATACAAAGATTTTAAAGAAATTAGAGAGCAACTTCAAGACTCTTGAAACATAGGTGGGTAAAATTCTCACCTATGAAGTAACTCAGAAATTCTGTAAGTATGAAACTGTGACATCTGTTCACTAGAACTTTAAAAAGCTGTTTGACCCCTCTTGGACTGTAATTTATGCTATCATAGAAAGAATTGTTCTTTTAATAATTATATTGCTTAAGTGTTTCCTTCAGCACATCTCTCAGCAGTGCTCCATCAACAAGACCACACTATAGGTGCTTATGGCCCTTGAACATGCAAGCCATTGCTCCCCTAGAGACGCAGTTTGAGCTTGGATTGCATAGATTCATGAGGCCTTGGTCTAACCTACTATCACATATCCTGACATGCCTTCCAGAGAAGAGGTCCTTTGAGGGCCAGAAGTCAATGATAGGTAAGATCCTGAGAGATAGGACAAGCTAAGAAAGGCATGGGTTCATTATGCCGGACCCCTGTGGGTGGGGTCAACAAGATCAGAGCAAAGAACTGGCTCCTGCTGGCTGTCAAACAGGATGGATATGTAGGCGGAATGGACCAGGCAGGCCTGTATTGTCTGTATGGGCTGCATGCAACTTCCCAAGCTAGAACCTGCTGCCATGATTAGTGCTGATGTCAACCTGCCTGACTGAGAGGACCAACCCGGACAGGACAACAGTAAAAGCTCACACTGGGATTTATGGGATGTTAGGCATACATGTAGTTTAATTGTAATGAAAAACATGTTCCTTATTGAAATCAAAAGGAGGTCAATCTTCCTCTGTGTATTTTAAAAATGCAGTCTCTGTTAAATCAATGACAACCATGTGGGCTCAGCCCTATGGCTATTTGGTAGAGCATTATAGATGAGCTAGATTTGGAAATACTGGGAGAATGTTTCTGTTAAATGCCTTTGCTCTCAAGCAATGGGTAAGGTTCTTGAAAAATTGTCCACCCTGAAGGTGATTTCTGTTGACTGGAGAATACCTGTCTCTTTGCATGTGTAAATTCTTCAATCCAAAATTTTCTATACAAAAGTTGTCACAAATTTTCAATAATGTAGGTCCAGATTCACTCAGCCTAGAGAGTTGTGTTTCTGTTCTCCATCAGCCAAAGCCTTGCCTCACCTGGTCAGGGGGAATCCCTGGTTTTGAGGCCACAGATATGGCCTGCGGCATCACTATGACATCACAAACTCACTGTGACATCAGACATGCCACTGACAAAATAGCCTCATGGTGACAATCACATACACACCTCTGACATAGCCTCACTGTGACATCACAGCCTCAGTGAGACATCACAGCATCACAACTGACATTATTCACTCTCTGTGACATCAGCCTTGCCACTGACATCACAGTCTAGTATAGCCTCACAGCCTCCATCATGACGTCACCAACTCCATGTAATATCACAGGCTCACAGTGTCACCACAGCCACACGATGACATGAAAGCCTCACGTTGGCATCGCCAGTAACATGCCAGGCTCACTGTGACACCATACCCTCATCATTCACACCAGCCTCATTCTGATATCACAGCCTAATCATTGAAATCATATCCTCACTGTGATGTCAGTCTCTCGCTCCACTGACATCTCAGCCTCACTGTGATATCACGGCATCACTGATAACAAGACAGCCTCACTGTGACATTACTGCTTCATCTCTGAGGTTATAGCCTCACTGTGACATAACAGCCTCACTGAGACATCACAGGCTCACCTCTGTAATCATTGCCCAACTGTGACATCACAAAATCAACTATGACCATACAGCCTCACTGTTTCATCGCAGCCTCACTATGACCTCACAGGTTCACTGAAACATAACAGCCTTCCTATGACACCACAGCGTCGCTATTGACATCACAATCTCACTGTGACCTCACAGCCTCATTGTGATATCACAGCCATACTGTCCCATCAAAGCATCACTGTAACATGAAGTTTCACCTCTGACATCATAGCCTCACTGTGACATCATGGCATCAGTTTGACACTATAAACTCACTGTGACATTTGAGCCTCACCAGTGACAATACAGACTCACAAATGATATAGTCTTACTGTGAAAACACAGTCACTACTGACATCACAGCCTCACAGTGACATCACAGCCTCTCCTCTGACATCACAGACTCAGTGTGACTGCAAAGCCTCACCAATGATGTCCTAACCTCACTGTGAAATCCAAGCATACCCTGATGTCACAGCCTCACTGACATCTCATAGAATCAACCCTGACATCAGATCCTCATTGCGATATCACAGCCTCACAGTGACCTCACAGCCAGTCCACTGACACCACAGGCTCAACTCTTCCATCATAGCCTCATTGGGGCATCAGCCTTGGCAGTAACATTGCAGCATCACTATGACATCACAGCTTCCAGAGTGATATCACCTCACAGTGACATGACATCCTACAGTGACATACAACCTTCGCAGTGACATCACAGCCCCAGTGTGACATCACAACCTTACTGTGATATCACAGCAACAATGTGCCAGCACAGCCTCACTGTGACATCACAGCTTTACCACTGATAGGACAGACTCACCTTGATATTACAGCCTCATCATTGACACCACAGCCACATGGTGACATCCTAAACTCACTGTATCATCACAGCTTCACTAGTTATATCACATCGTCAATTCAACATCTAGGCTCATCTCTTACATCAGTGTCACCTCTGAAATCAGAGCATAACCACTTACATCACAGCTGCACTGTGACATCACAGCCTCACTGTGACATCACTGCCTCACTGTGACTTCAAAAATTCTCCGGGACATCACCCTTGCCACTGACATAATAACCTCATGGTGACTTCACATACACATCTCTGACATAGTCTTAATGTGACATCACAGTATCACCACTGCTATCATAGCCTCACAGTGACATCAGCCTTGCCACTAACATCACAGTCTCATGGTCACCTCACGACCTCCACCATGACATCACAGTGAGACCACAGCTGCACAGTGACATCAAAGTCTCACTGTGACATCACAGCCTCACAGTAAACTCACAGCTACCCATTGAAACCACAGGTTCACCTGTTACATAATAGCCTCATTGCGACATCGGTTTTGCCACCAACATCACGGCCTCATGGTGACATCACAACTTTCATAGTCATATCACCTCACAGTGACATAACAGCCTACAGTGACATACAAACCTCATAGTGACATCATAGCCTCACTGTGACATCACAGCTTCACCAGTGACAGCACAGCCTCACCTGTGACATCAGCGTCACCACCAATATTAATCAGAACACTTTCATAACTTCCACGCCAGTGTCAACACAACCTTTGACATCATAACTCACCAGTATCACTGTCACATAATAGGTTCACCACTGACATCATAGCCTCTACCATTGACAGTATAGACTCACTATGACATCTTTCTCATCACTGACAATCCAGCCTTATTGTGACATCACACTTTCACCATGACATCACAGCCTCATTGTGACATCAGCCTCACCATTAACATCACAGCCTCACTGAGCCATCCAAACATCTCCAGTGACATCACAACATCAGAGTCATCAGAGACTCTCTGTGATATCACAGCCACACTGTGCCATCAGAGCTTCATTCCTGGTGTCCTATCTATCCTTACTATGGCACCACAGCCTCAACACAGATAAGACAGTCTCACAGGGGACAGCCTCAGCAGTGACATCATAGCCTTTAACATCATAAACAGTGACACCACAGCCTCACATGTTACATCACCGCCTCACTGTGACATCAATCTTATCACAGGTATCACAGCCTCACAGTGAACTCCCAGCCTTACTGTGATCTCACAATATAACATGTTACATCATAGACTTACCTTTTACATACATAATAGCCTTATGGTGAAATCAGCCTTGCCCTTGACATCACATCCTCCACAGTGATTTCACAGCCCCACTGTCACATCACAATGTCTCAGCAATGTCACAGACTCATAGTGACTTCAAAGCTTCACAATCTTATCAATCCTCACTGGCATTATAGCTTCATTTCGGACATCACAGACTCCACTGTGACATCTCAGCCTCATCAATGACATCAGCCTCACTTCTGACATCACAGCCTAACCACTGAAATCTCAGCCAACCTGTGGATGTCATAGTCTATCACCACTGATATCACATACTCATGTGATATCATGACCTCATGGTAACATCACCACTTCACAGTGACATCAGAGTTTCTACTCTGACATCACAGGCTCAGTGTGAGTACATAGTCACCGATGAACACCTAACCATAAAATCCAAGCATCACATCATAGCCTGATTGACATCATAGAATCAGCCTGACATCAGAACCTCACTGAGACATCACAGCCTCACAGTGACTTCACAAATTGCCCACTGACACCACAGGCTCCCCTGTTACATTATAGCCTCATTGTGCATCAGTCTTGCCACTGACATCACAGTCTCACTATGATATCCCAGCTTCCTGAGGAATATCACCTCTGATGATATGACAGCCAACAGTGACATACAACCTTCACAGTGACAACCTTAGATTGACATCAAGGCCTCACCTGTGATATCACAACCTCACAGTGATATCACAGATACATTGTGACATCACCATCTCTCTCGACATCACAGACTCAGTGTGACATCAGCATCACCTAACTCATGGCCTCACTGTGCTATCAAAACTTTTCCAGTGCCATCAAAAATCACTGTGCTCTCAGTGCCTCACTGTGACATCATAGCACACTGTATCTACACAGCCTCACTGTGACATTACAACCTGACAGTGACATCAGCCATGATATAATAGCTTCATGATGACCTCGACATAGCTCACTGTGACACATCACATCAATATGACATCTCAGCATCACCACTGACATCATAGCCTTTACTGTGACATCAGCCTTGCCACTCACATCACAGTCTCACTGCAACCTCACAGTCTCCACCGTAACATCACCAATTCCCTATGACATCACGGACTCATGGGGACACCAGAGACACACAATGACATCGAAGCTTCACAATGGAATCACAGACTAACTGTGACCTCACAGCCTTACCAGTGACAGCACAGTCTCACCTGTGACACCTGCATCACCACTGACAGTCAGAATACTGACATCACTTCCACACCAGTGTCACAGTCATGTAATAGGTTCACCACTGACATCCTTGCCTCAGTAGTGACACTATTGACATACTATGACATCTTTCTCACCACTGAATTCACAGCTTTATTGTGACATCACACCTTCACAAGTGATATCACAGCCTCATTGTGCCATCACAGCCTCATGGTGACATCACAGACACACTGTAACATCACAGCCTCACCACTGGTGACATCATAGCCCCATTGTGACATCAGCCTTACCACTAACATCAAAGCCTCACACTGCCATCAAAACCTCTACAGTCACATCACAACATCACTGTGTCATCAGAGCCTCACTCTGACATCATTGCCACACTGTGTCCTCACCGACTCACTGTGACATTACAAACTCTGTCACATTAGCCTTGTCACTGACATAATAGCCTCATTGTGACATTACAATCACACTCTGACATTGCCTCACTGTGGCATCACAGCCTCATGTGACATGACAGCATCACCAGTGACATCGTAGCCTCACTATGACATTAGCCTTGCCACTGACACCACAGTCTGCTGTGGCCTCACAGCCTCCACAGTGACATTACAAATTCCCTATGACATCCTGGGCTCATGATGACACCACAGCCACAGTGACATCAAATCCTCATGGTGGTATCACAGCCTCACAGTGACAGCCAGGCTCATGTGACATCCTACAATCATCATTCACATCACCTTTTTAAACATTTTTATTTTATTTTTATTTTTATTATTTATTCAATTGTGCCTATGTGTGTGTGTGTGTATGTGGAGAAGAAGGGTGAATTCAGGAACCACCATGGACTGCCTCCACCTCCTCCTTGTTTACTCGCCTGGGATTCTCAGGCTCTGCCCACCAGGACCAGAAGCACAGGCTGCCCCCGCTTCCACCCAGCTTCTATACATGGGATCTGGAATCCGAACTCAGGACCCTCCACTGAAAGGCAGAGGCTTAACTCTTGAGCCATCTCTCCAGCTCTACCTCTTTCTTATATCACAGCCTAATTACTGAAATCACATCCTTACGTGATGTCATAGTCTCGCTCCACTGACATCTCAGCCTCACTGTAATATCATGGCATCACTGGTATCTACATAGCCTCACTGTGATACATAGTTTCACTTCTGAGGTTAAACCTCATTGTGACATCACAGGCTCAAATCTGAAATCATTGCCCAACTGTGACATCAGAGCACATATTCTTTTTTATTAACATTTTTATTATTATTTCCGCTCATACAAACTTAATATGTACACCGGTTCCTCCCTCTCTCTTCCTCCCCCATACCCTCCTGCTCCCCCTCCCTCACCCTCCCTCCCCATCACCCGGCTCCCCCCCAATCCCCGGAGAATCCTTTAATGGAGAGCACATATTCTGACATTATAACTTCACTGTTTCATCATAGCCTCACTATGAATCACAGGCTCACCATTCAAATCACAGACTCAATGTGGCATCACACCCTCATCACTCACATTCTTTCTAGTCTCACTATGGCACCACAGCCTCATCACTTACCTCACAGACTCACTGAAACATGACAGCCTCCCTGTGGCACCCATGTCTCAATTGACATCACAATCACACTGTGACATCACAACTTCCCCAGTGACATCACAGCTTCATTGCGACTTAACACCCATACTGTGCCATCAAAGCACACTGTGACATAAAGCTTCACCTCTGACATCATAGCCTCAAAGTGACATCATAGCCACGCTGTGACATCTTAGCCTCATTACTGACATCAGCCTCACTTCTGACATCAAAGGCTCATAATGACCTCAGAGCCTGCCCACTGACACCACAGGCTCACCTGTTACATCAAAGCCTCATTGTGACATCAGTCTTGCCACTGACATCACAGACTCTCTGTGACATTACATCTTCCAGAGTGATATCACCTCATGTTGACATGGCAGCCCACAGTGATGTATAACCCTCACAGTGACATCACAGCCTCAGTGTGACATCACAGCCTCACCAGTGATAGCACCCTCACTTGTGACATCAGCATTGCCACTGACAGTCAGAACACTGACATCACTGCCACACCAATGACAACACAGCCTCACTGTGACATGATAGCTTCACCTCTGAGGTTATAGCCTCACTCTGACATGATAGCCTCACTATGATATAACAAGGTCACCTTTGAAATCATAACCTCAATTTGACTTCACACCCTCATCACTGACATTCTACCTAGCCCCACTATGATATCACAGCCTCACTCTGACCTCTAACGCTACTGAAACATCACAACCTCGCTGTGACACCACAGTGTCATTGATATCACATCCTCACTGTGATATCACAACTTCCCCAGTGACATAAACTTCACCTCTTATATCATAGCCGCATTGTGACATCACAGCCTCAGATAAACACACTAAACTCACTGTGACATTAGAGCCTACCCAATGACAATACAGCCTCATCAATAACAGAGTTTCCCTGTGAAAGTACAGTCACTACTGACATCACAACCTCACTGTGACATCACAGCCACAATTTGGCTGCACAGTCTCATGGTGTCACCACATCCTCACCACTGATATGACAGGTTCACAGTGACATCACAACCTCTCCTCTGACATCAAAGTCTGAGTGTGACTGCACAGCCTCACCACTGACATCACAATCACACGGTGACATAACATGCTAACCTCTGAAATCATAACATCAGTGATACCACGGACATCCTGCCTAGTCTTGCTATGACACCACAGCCTAATCACTGACATCTCAGGCTCATGGTCACATATCAGCCTCAACACTGACACCACAGACTCCCTGTGGAATCACAGACCCACCAATAACATCCCAGTCTAAATGTGACATCTCAGACTCATCACTGACATCATCCTAACTTCTGATATCACAGTCTAACCATTGAAATCTCAGCCGAACTGTGATGTCATTGTCTCTCACCACTGATATCACAGTCTCACTGTGAAATCACAACCTCATGGTAACATCACCACCTCACAATGACATCACAGCCTCTTGTCTAACATCACAGCCTCAATGTAGCTGCACAGCCTCACCACTGACGTAATAAACTACTGTGAAATCCAAGCATCACCTCAGACATCACAGCTTCACTGACAAATCATAGAATTATCAGGCATCAGAGCCTCACTGCAACATCACAGCCTCACAGTGACCTCAGAGTGAGCCCACTAAGACTACAGGCTCACCTGTAGCATCATAGCCTCATTGTGACATCAGTGACATGCCAGCCTCACTGAAACATCATACCCTCATCACTCACATTAGCCTCATTATGATATCACACCATAACATAACCATTGGAATCACAGCCTCATTGTGAGGTATAGTCTCACTCCTGTGACATCACAGACTCACTGTAATATCATGGCATCACTGGTGACAATAGAGCCTCACTGTGACATCACAGCCTCACTTCTGAGATTATAGCCTCACTGTGACACGACAGCCTCAATAAAACATCACAGGCTCACTTCTTAAATCAGTGCCCAACTGTGACATCACAGGATGTACTCTGACATTATAGTCTCACTGTTTTATCACAGCCTCACCATGACATCACAGGCTCACCTCTGAAATCATATTCTCAATGGAACATCACTCCCTCATCACTGACATCCTACCTAGCCTCACTATGGCACCACAGCCTCACTACTGACCTCACAGGCTCACTGAAACATGACAAACTACCTGTGCCACCACAATGTTGGTATTTACATCACAACCTGACTGTGACATCACAACTTCCACATTGATATCAATCACACAGCCTCATTGTGACATCACCACCATACTGTGCCATCAAAGCTCATTGTGACATAAAGCTTCAGCTCTGACATCATAGCCTCTCTGTGACATTATAGGCTCAGTTTGACACAATAAACTCACTGTGACATTACAGCCTCACCAGTGACAATACATCACCAATGACATCGTTTCCTGTGAAAGCACAATCACTATTGACATAACAACCTCACTGTGACATCACAATTTCACTACTGTTAAGACAGGCTTGCCATGATATTATGCCTCACTAATGGCAATGCAGCCTCATGGTGACATCATAATCTCACTCTGGCATCACAGCCTCATGGTGACATCACAGCCACATTGTGATCTCACAGCCTCAGCACTGGTATCCTATCTAGTGTGTTCACCAGTGGTAGCACAGGCTCACAGTGGCATGACAGCCTCTGCAGTAACATAGTCTTTGACATCATAAACAGTGACACCATAGCCTCACAGGTTACATCACTGCTTCATTGTGACAATATTTCCTAACATGTCACAGCCTCACATTGACCTCAGAGCCTCACTGTGACCTCTCATTCTAACCTGTTTCATCATAGATTCATCTGTTACATCATAGCCTCTTGGTGAAATCAGCCTTGCCAATGACATCACATATTTCTTTTTGACCTCACAGCCTCACTGTGACATCACAACTTCACTACTGTTAAGACAGGCTTGCCGTGATATTACGCCTCACCAATGACAATGCAGCCTCATGGTGACATCATAACCTCACTCTGGCATCACAGCCTCATGGTGACATCACAGCCACATTGTGATCATCCCAGCTTCACAGTGATAACACAGCCCCACTGTGGCATTGCAGTCTCATTTTTAACATTACAGCCTCACGGTGATATCACAGACTCACCACTGATATCACAGCCTCACTGTGACATTATAGACTAACCTCTGAAATCATAGCACTCATGACATCATGGACACCTTCCCTTGCCAAGCTATAACACCACAGGCTCATCACTGACATCTCAGGCTCATAGTCACATGATAGCCTCACCAGTGACATCACGTCACCACGGACATTAGTCAGAACACTGACATCACTGCCACACCAGTGACAACACAGTCTTTGACATCACAGACTCTCCAGTGTCACTGTCATGTAATAGGCTCAACACTGACATCATAGCCTCACCAGTGACATCATAGACTCACTGTGATATCTTTTTAACCCCTAACATCCAGCCTCGTTGTGACATCATACCTTCACAAGTGATATCTCAGCCTCATTGTGACATCAGTATCACCACTAACATCACAGCCTCACCATTCCATCAAAACCTCACCAGTGACATCACAACATCAATGTGTCATCAGAGCCTCCACTGTGACATCAGAGCCATACTGTGTCTTCACAGTCTCATTGTAACATTACAACCTGACAGTGACATCACAGCCTCACTGAGGCATCACAACTCTCTGTGACATCAGCCTTGTCACTGACATAATCTCATGGTAACATCACAATACACCTCTGCCATAGTTTCAGTGTGACATCACAGCCTCAATGTGAAATCCCTGTATCACCACTGACATCATAGCCTCACTATGACATCAGACATGCCACTGAAATGACACACCCACTCTGAAACCACAGCCTCCACCGTGACATCACAAACTCCCGATTACATCACTGGTTTACGGTGACTTCACAGCCACTCAGTGCCAACACAGCCTCACTGTGACATCACAGCCTCACCACTGATAGGATAGGCTCACAGTGATATTAAAGCTACACCAGTGACACCAAAGCCTCATGGTTTTATCATAAACTCACTCTGGCATTACAGCCTCACCAGTTATATCACATCATCAATGTGACATCTCTGCCTCATCTCTCCCATCAGTCTCACTTTTGAAATCACAGCCTGATCACTGACCTCAGAGCTGCACTGTGACATCACAACCTCATATGGATGTCACAGCCACAGTGTGATATCACAACAACACCACTGGTATCCTACCTATTCTTGCTATGTCACCACAACCTCACACAGATAGCACAGGATCACAGTGTTGTGACAGCCTCAGCAGTGACATCATAGTTTTGAAATCATAAACAGTGACACCACAGCTTCCCATGTTACATCACTGGCTCATTGTGACATCAATCTTCCCACAAATATCACAGATTCACAGTGACCTGACAGCCTTAGACCTCATAGTCTAACCTGTTACATTATAGCCTACAGGTGAAATCAGGTTTGTCACTGACATCACATCTTGCACAGTAACCTAACAGGCTCACTGTGACATTACAACCTCTCTGTGATGTCAAAGCCTCATAGTGACATCACAGCTTCACAGTAATATCACATCCTCCCTGTGGCATTATAGCATCATTTCTGACATCACAGCTTCACTGTGACATCACAGCCTCACCTGTGACATCACAGGCACTGTGACATAACAAGCTAACCACTGAAATCATAGCATCAGTGACAGCTCAGACATTCTGCCTAGCCTCGCTCTGACATCACAGGCTCATTATTGTGGCATCAATCTTCCCATAGATATCACAGCCTCACAGTGACCTCATAGCATCACTGTGAACATACAATTTAACCTGTTACACCATACACTCATCTGTTACATCACAGCCTCTTGGTAAAATCAGCTTTGCCATTAGCATCACATCTTCCACAGTGACCTCACAGATTCACTGTGTCATCAAAACCTTTCTGTGATGTCACAGGCTTATAGTGTCATCACAGCTTTACAGTGATATCATAGCCTCACTGTGGCATTATAGCCTAATTTCTGACATCACAGTTTCACTGTGACATAACAGGTTAACATCTGAAATAATATCATCATTGACACCATAGTTTCACTATGACACCACGGCCTCACCACTGACATCTCAGGCTCACAGTTACATGACAGCCTCAACAGTGCCACCAAAGTCCCACTGTATAATCTCAGCCTCACCAGTAATATCCAAGCCTCATTGTAACATCTCATCCTCATCACTGACATGAGCCTAACTTCTGACATCACAGCCTAACCACTGAAATCACAGCAAAATTCTGATATCATAATTTATCACCACTGATATTTCAGCCTCACTCTAATTTCACAAATTCACGATAACATCACTGCCTCACAGTGACATCACAGCCTCTCCTCTGACATCACAGCTCCAGTGTGACTGCATAGCTTCACCACTGATGAAATCACTGTAAAATCAAAACATTACCTCTGACGTCACAGCCTCACTGGCATCTCATAGAGTCAGCCTTGACATCAGAGCCTCACTGTGACATCACAGCTTCGCAGTGACCTCACAGCCTTCCCACTGATACCACAGGCTCACATTTTACATCATAGATTCATTGTGACATCAGTCTCGTCACTGACATCACACCCTCCCTGTGACATCACACCTTTCAGAGTGATATCACCTCATGGTGACATGAAAGCCCACAATGACATCCATCCTTCACAATCACATCGTAGTCTCACAGTTACATCACAGCCTCACTAGTGACAGCACAGCCTCACCTGTGACATCAGCGATGCCACAGACATTAGTCAGAATACTGACATCACTGCCACACAGTTGACACTACAACCTTTGACTTCACAGCTTCATCTGTGTCATCATCATATAATAGGTTCACCACTGACATCATAACCTCACCAGTGACATCACAGACTAACTATGGCATCTTTCTCGCCACTGACATTCCAGCCTTATTGCAACATCACACCTTCACTAATGACATCACAGCCTCATTGTGACATCAGCCTCACCCCTAACAGCACAGCCTTACTGTGCCATCAAAATTTCTACAATGACATCACATCACTGTGTCATCAGAGTCTCACTGTGATATCATAGCTCCACTGCCCTCACAGCCTTACTGTGACATTCCAACTTGACAGTGCCATCACAGCCTCACTGTGACATCACACACTCACTGTGTGTGATAGTTAAGCCTGGGTATGAACTTGACACACCCAGTATTAACTAAGATGGGCTAAGAACACTTCTAGAAAGGATCGACTGAGACCCCTTGATAGGAGTGTACCCACCTTAGATCCTATCAGAACTTCCAAAGCTTTCATAGGATCCTCCCAGTGCTGCATCATATAAAAAGGACTCACCAAAGAAAACAGATGCTTTTTTGCAGCTGTGCTAGGAATTGCTCTTCCAGCCGCCCATTTCTTAGATCCTCTAGTTTTCCAACGCACCAAGTTGTTGTTGGCTCAACTAAAGACTCTAAGAATTCTCCAGCATTCAGCCATCACCCACTTTATTACCGAACAGAGCAGTTACCAGCAGCCATCACTGGACTACCTCAACTACTGGCATGCATCGTTGGACTACCTTTGCCCTACTGGAAGCTGACTCAATACATTCCCTATATAGTCATTTTGTCCATTCTGCATATCTAGAGAACCTAACTAATACACTAGAACATCAGCCTTGCCACTGACATAATAGCCTCATGGTGACATCACATACACACCTCTGACATAGCCTCACTGTGATATCACAGCTTCAATGTGACATCACAGCATCACCACTAACATCATAGACTCACTCTGACATCAGCCTGGCCACTGACATCACAGTCTTTCTGTGATCTCACAGCTTCCACCATGACATCACCAACTCCATGTGACATCATAGGCTCATGATGAAACCACAGCCAGACAGTTATATCAAAGCCTCACAGTGGCATCACACCCTCCCCAGTGACATGCCAGACTCACTGTGACATCATACCCTCATCACTCAAATCAAACTCATTCTGATACTTCAGCCTAACTACTGAAATCACATCCTCACTCTGATGTCATAATCTCAATGCAATGACAACAGCCTCACTGTGATATCACAGCATCACGGGTGACAACACTGCCTCACTGTGAAATCACAGCATCATCTCTGAGGTTATATCTTCACTGTGACATGACAGCCCCACTATGACATCACAGACTCACCTCTGAAATCAGCCTCAATGCAAGATCACACCCTCATTATTGACACCCTACCTAGCCTCACTATGACACCACAGCCTTACTACTGACTTCACAGGATCACTGAAATATGAGAGCCTCCCCGTGACACCACAGTATTGCTATTGACATCACAACTTCCCAAGTGACATCTCAACCTTACAGTGATATCACAGCCATACCATGCCATCAAAGTACCACTGTCATGTAAACATTCACCTCTGACATCATAGCCACATCATGACATTACTGCCTCAGTTTGACATAATAAACTCACTGTGACATTAGAGCCTCACCAGTGACAATGCAGCCTCACCAATTACATAGACTCCCTGTGTGAGCACAGTCCCTACTGGCATCACAACCTCACTGTGACATCACAACCTCACTGTGACATCACAGCCACATTGTGCTGGCACAACCTCAGTGGAACATTACAACCTCACCACTGATATGACATGCTCACCACTATATTACAGCCTCACTAATATCACCACAGCCTCATGGTGACATCATAACCTCACTGTGGCATCACAGCCTCACCAGTTATATCACATCATCAATAAAACATCTCACCCTTATCTCTCACATGAGTTTCTCTTCTGAAATGACACCCTAACCACTGACCTGCACTGTGACATCACAGCCTCACTCTGACATCACAGAGGCATTGTGACATCACAGCCTCATGGTGACCTCACAGCCTCACCACTGGTATCCTACATAGCCTTATTAGGACACCACATTCTCAACACAGATAGCTAGGCTAGTAGTCACATCATAGCCTTTGATATCATAAACAGTGACACCACAGCCTTACATGTTACATCACCACCTCATTGTGACATCAATATTCCCACAGATATCATAGCCTCACGGTCACCTCACATTCTAACCTGTTAGTTACATCATAGACTCACTTGTTTCATCATAGTGTTATGGTAAAATCAGCCTTGCCACTGATATCACATCTTCCACATTGACCTCATAGCCTCACTGTGACATCACAAACTCTCTGTGATGTCACAGACTCATAGTGACATCACAGCTTCACAGTGATATCACAGCCTCACTGTTGCACTATAGCCTCATTTCTGAAATCACAGACTTACTGTGAAATCACACCCTCACCTTTGATATCACAGCCTCTCTGTGACATAACAAGTTAATCTCTGAAATCATAGTATCAGTGACATCACGGATATCCTGCCTAACCTCAATATGATACCACAGCTTTATCACTGACATCTCAGGCTCACCATCACATGATAGCCCCAACAGCCTCGCTGTGGCATCACAGCCTCACCAGTAACATCTCAGCTTCAGTGTAACATCTCAGCCTCATCACTGACATCAGCCCCACTTCTGACATCATAGACTCAGTGTGACTTCACAGCCTTACCACTGACATCCTAACCTCACTGTGAAATCCAAGCATTAGTCCTGACATCACAGCTTCAATGACATCTCATAGATCATCACTGAAATCAGAGCCTCAAATCGACACAACGCTCACAGAGAACTCATTGCCTTCCCACTGACACCACAGCCTTACTTGTTACATCATAGCCTCATTGTGACATCAGTCTTGCCACTGACATCACAACCTCACTGTGATATTACAGTTTCCAGGGTGATATCACCTCACCGTTACAGGAGATCCCACAATGACATAAAAACTTCAGTGACATACAGACTCAATGTGATATCATGACCTCACCAGTGACAGCACAACCTCACCTATGACATGATCGTTGCCCCTGACATTAGTCAGAACACTGGTATCACTGTCACACCAATGACAACACAGCCTTTGACATCACAGCCTCACCAGGCTCACTGTCGCATAATAGGATCAACACTGACATCACAGCTTCACCAGTGATATCATAGACTCACTATGACATCTTTCTCACCACTGACATTCCAGCCTCATTGTGACATCACACTTTTATCAGTGACATCACAACTTCGCAGTGACATCAACTTACCACCAACATCAAAGTTTCACAGTGCAATACAAACCTCACCAGTGACATTACAACATCACTGTGTCATCTCAGTTTCATTGTGACATCATAGCCACATTGTGTCCTAACAGCCTCCCTGTGAAATCACAAACTCACTGTAACATCACAACTTCCGCAATGACACCACAATCTCACAGTGACATTACAGCCATACCGAGCAATCAATCATCACTGTCACATAAACATTCACCTATGACATCATGGCCTCACTGTGACATCATAGCCTCACCACTGATATGACAGGCTCACCATGATATCACAGCCTCACCAGTTATAGCACAGCTTCATAGCGACCTCAAAGCCTCAATGTGACCTCACAGTCTAACCTGTTACATCATAGACTCTCCTGTTACCTCACATCAGCCTTGCCACTGATATCACATCTTCCTCTGTGACCTCAACCTCTCTGTGATGTCACAGTATAATAGTGATATCACAGCTTCACATTGATATTATTGACTCACTGTGGTATTATTACCTTATTTCTGACATAACAGCCTCACTGTGATATCAGAGCTTCATTGTGATATAAGAGGCTAACCTCTGAAATCATAATATCAGTGCCACCGTGGACATCCTGCCTTGTATCACTGTGACACCACAGCCTCAGGTTCAGGGTCATATGACAGCCTCAACAGTGACATCACAACCTCGTTGTGACATCACAACTTCTCCACTGACATCTCATCCTCACAGTGACATTACAGCCTTACTATGCAATCAAAGCATCAATGTCACATAAATAGTCACTTCTGACATCATATACTCACTGTGACTTCATGCCTAAGTTTGACACGATAAACTCACTGTGACATTAGATCCTCACCAGTGACAATACAGCCTCACCAATGACATAGTCTCCTTGTATGTGCACAGTCACTACTGGTATTACAACCTCACTGTGTCATCACAGCCACACAGTGCAGGCACCGCCTCACTGTGACATTACAACTTCACCACTGATATGACATAATCACTGCTATATTATAGCCTCACCAGTGACACCACAGCTTCGGGGATCATCATAACCTCACTGTGGCATCACAGCCTCACCAGTTATGTCACATCAATACAACATCTCGGCCTCATCTCTCACATCCATCTCACTTGTGAAATCACAGCCTGACCTCAGAGCTGCACTGTGACATCACAGAGTGTCATAGTTAAGCACAGGTGTCAACTTGACTGTTGAGGGTTTGAGCTCTGGGCACAGTAATAGAAAGTTGATGGTTGAGTTAAGCCGAGAGCAACCTGAAGGAGATTGTCTAGCTGATGGGGAAGACCCAGCCCATGGTGGGTGGGTTTAGGCTGTTTGAGAGAGTTGGCATCCTTCTGTTCACTTGGCCAGATATGCTGATCTGGCAAGTAAGGATTGTCCATCTCTCAAGCATTATGCAGTGATGGTGTGGCCAGTTCCCTCAGCCCTGGTGTTGATGCATGTTCTCCTGTCAAGCTGGACTAAAAACTGTAACTAGAAATCATAAGAGAATAAACCCCTTGTTCCCTTAGGCCACTTGATAGTCATTTATCAGCAACTATGCAGGTGACTGCAAACAGAGTAATTGTGACATCACAGCAGCACTGTGATGTCACAGCCTAACCACTGGCATACTACCTAGCCTTACCATGATACCACAGCCTTACAACAGTTAGCAAAGGCTCACAGTGATGTGACAGACTCAGCAGTGACAGTCTTTGACCTCATAAAGAGAGACATCCCAGTCTCCCATGTTACATCACCACCTCATTGTGACATCAATCTTCCCTCACATATCACAGCCTCACAGTGACCTCACAGCCTCATTGTGACCTCACAGTCTAATCTCTTACATCATAGACTCACCTGTTACATCATAGCCTCTTGGTTAAATCAGCCTTACCACTGACACCACATCTTTCTCCATGACCACAATCTCTTTGTGATGTCACAGCCTCATAGTGTCATCAGAGCTTCACAGTGACATCACAGCCTTATGGTGGCATTATAGCCTCATATCTAACATCACAGCCTCACTGTGACATCACAGCTTCATGTAACATCACCAACTCACATTAACCTCCTTTTACATCACAGCCTCAGTATGACTGCACAGCCTCACCACTGACATCCTAACCTCGCTATGAAATCCAAGCATCACCCATAACATCACAGCCTCACTGACATCTTATAGAATCAGCACTGACATCAGAGCATCAGTGCGACATCAGAGACTCACAGTGACCTCACAGCCTGCTCACTGACACCACTGGCCCACCTGTTAATCATAGATTCATTGTGACATCAGTCTTGCCATTGACATCACAGCTTCACTGTGAAATCCCAACTTCAAGAGTGTTATCACCTCACAGTGACATGACAGCCCACAATGACTTATAACTTCACAGTGACATCACAGATTCAGTGTGACATCATGGCCTCACCAATGACATCATAACCCCACAGTGATACCACAGCCTCATTGTGACATTAGTCTCTCCTCTGATATCACACCCTTAGTGTGACTGGATAGTCTCACCACTGCCATTCTAAACTCACTGTGAAATCCAAGCATTACCCCTGATATCACAGCCTCACTGACATCTCATAGAATCAGCCCTGATATCAGAGCCTCACTGCAAAAACCCAGCCTCAGCGACCTCAATTTCTGCCCACGGACAACACAGTTTCACCTGTTACATCATAACCTCATTGTGGCATCAGTCTTACAATTGATACCACAGCCTCACTGTGATATCACTGCCACACCTTGACAAGACAGCCTTGACAAGACGGCCTCACCAGTGTCACTGTCACATAACAAGTTCACATTTCAGCCTTATTATGATAGCACACCTTCACCAGTGACATCACAGCTTCATTGTGCATAGCCTCACCCCTAACAGCACAACCTCACTGTGCCATCAAAACCTCTTCAGTGACATCACAACATCACTCTGTCATCAGAGTTTTACTATGACAACATAGTCACACTGTGTCCTCACAGCCTCACTGAGACATTACAACCTGACAGTGGCATCACAACTTCAATGTGACATCACAAACTTTCTGTGACATTAGCCTTGCCACTGACATAATAGGCTCATCATGACATCACATACACAACTCTGAAATAACCTCACTGTGACATCATACTCGCTAGTGACATCACAGACTTAACAGTGACAGCACAGCCTCAACTTTGATATCAGCATCACCACTGACATTATTTACAATACTGATATCATTGCCACACAAATGACAACCTGGCCTCACCACTGACCTCAGAGACTCACTGAAACATGACTCTTTCTGTGACACCACAGTGTCCCTATTGACATTACAACCTCAATGTGACATCACAGCCTCACTGTGACGTCACAGTTTCTGTAGTCATATCATCTTACGTAGACATGAAAGCACATTGTGACATTCAACCTCACAGTGACATTACAGCCTCATTGTGACATCATGGCCTCACCATGAGTGCACAGTCTCTCTTGTGACATCTGCGTAACCACTGACATTAGAATAATGACATCACTGCCACACCAGTGACAACACTGCTTTTGACATCATAGCCTCACCAAGGTCACTGTCAGGTGTTAGGTTCATCACTGACATTATAGCCTCACCAGGGACACCATAGACTCACTATGACATCTTTCTCACCACTGATATTCCAGCCTTATTGTGACATCACACCTTCACCACTGATTCCACAGCCTCATTGTGATATCCGCCACACCACTGATATCACAGCCTCACTGTACCATCCAAACTTCTCCAGTGAAATCACAACATCACTGTGTCATCACAGCCTCACTGTGACATCATAGCCACATTGTGTTCTCACAGCATCACTGTGACATTACAATCTGACAGTGACATCACACCATCACAGTGACATCACAAACTGTGACATCAGCCTTGACACTGACTTAATAGCCTCGTGGAGACATCACATTCATACCTCTGACAGCCTCACTGTGACATCACAGCCTCACCATTGACATTATAGATTCACTGTAACATCAGCCTTGCCAGTGACATTGTAAGCTCCTTTTGAAATCACATACACACCTCTGACACAGTCTCACTGTGACATCACAGCCTCAATGTGACTTCACAGAATCACTACTGACATCAGATCCTCACTGTGACATCAGTTTTGCTACTCACATCTCAATCTCACTGTGACCTCACAGCATCCACTGTGCCATCACCAACTCCCTGTGAAATCATGGGATCAAGGTGACATCACAGACACACAGTGACATAAAAGCCTCATGGAGGCATCACAGCCACACTGTGATATCACAGCCTCACCATTGGTATCCCACCTAGCCTTACTATAACACTACAGCCCAACCACAGAATCACAGGCTCACAGTGATGTGACTGACTCAGCAGTGACATAATAAACAGTGACAACACAGCCTCACATGCTACATCGCTGCCTAACTGTGACATCAATCTACCCACAGACATCGCAGCCTCACAGTGACCTTACAGCCTCACTGGGACCTCACAATCTAACCTTTTACATCATAGACTCACCTGTTATATCATACCTCATTGTGAAATCGGCCTTGAAACTGACATCACCTCTTCTACAGTGACCTCACACCCTCACTGTGACATTAACCTCTCTGTCACAACCTCATAGTGATATCAGAGCTTCACAGTGATATCGCAGCCTCACTATGTCATTGTAGCCACATTTCTGACATCACAGCCTCACTGTGACATCACATCCTCAGCCCTGACATCAGACTGTGACAGAACAGGCTAGTCTCTGATATAGCATCAATGACACCATGGACATCCTGCCTAGCCTTGCTATGACACCACAGCCTCATCACTGACATCTCAGGTTGATGGTCACATGACTCACCAGTAACATCTCAGCCTTTCTGTGACATCTCAGCCTCATCACTGACATCAGCCTCACTTCTGACATCACAACCTAACCATTGAAATCTCATCCAAACTGTGATGTCATTATCTATCACAACTGATATCACAGCCTCATGGTGATATCACAACCTCATAGTAATATCACAGCCTCATTGTGACTTCACAGCCTCACAGTGACCTCACAACCTACCCACTGACACCATAGGCTCACCTGTTATACCATAGCCTCATTGTGACATCAGTCTTGCCATTCTGACATCACAGCATCACTGTGACATGACAGCTTCAAGAGTGACATGACAGTTCACAGTGATATCCAACCCTCACTGTAACATCACTGCCTCAGTATGACATCAAGACCTCATCCGTGACAGCACAATCTCACCTGTGACATAAGAATCATCTCTGATCATAGTCAGAACACTGACATCACTGCCACACCAGTGACAAAACAGCCTTTGCATCACAGCCTTATCAGTGTCACTGTCACATAATGGATTCAACGCTGACATCATTGTGGTGATGTGTATTGCGCTGCTAACCTTAAGAGCACAAATATGGACAAACAGGAAAAGTGGAAAAGAAGAGAGCCACCTGCTCACCTTCAGGCACCATAAACACAGGAAAGCAAAACCAAAGGGGCCGCTCACTGAACTGTACAAAAGTGATGGTCTCATCTACACCGAGAGCAGCTCCACCTCATGTTGGAGCACCAGAGTATTGGTCATTACTGGAATTAACCAGACAAATCACTTCACCAACTAAGAACAGCCATGCATCACCCCCCATGGAATTGAGAAAGAGCTTTCAATCTCTTAATTCCAACCCGGGGACATGGCTCAGGATGCTTAGATACAAAACACCTCTGCATATATATTGCACTATGTCTCTCCTTGGACGTTGGTTACCCTTTTAGGAGTTGTTTTCACTTTCACCTAGTCATTGCTTTTTATTTTCTGTGGTCTTTCCTCTTATCTGCTTGCCTCCTAGTTATCTCTGCTCCAATAGGTGACATTTTAGCCTCATCACTGACATCAGTCTCATTCTGACTTCAGTCTCATTCTGACATCACAGCCAAACCACTGAAATCACAGATGAACTGTGATGTCATAGTGTATCACCAATGATATCACAGCCTCACTGTGATGTCACAACCTCATGGTAACATCACTTCCTCAAAGTGACATCACAGCCTCTCCTCTGACCATGACAGCCTCAGTGTGACTGCACAGCCTCACCAATAACATCCTAACCTCACTGTAAAATCCAAGCATCACCCCTGACATCAAAGCCTCACTGACATCTTATAGAATCAGTCCTGACATTAGAGCTTCAATGTGACATCATAGCCTCATAGTGAGGTTCCAATCTACCCACTGACATCACAGGCTCTCCTGTTACATCATAGCCTCATTGTGACCTCAGTCTTGCCACTGACATGACAGCCTCACTGTGACATCACAACTTTCAGAGAGATATCCCCTCATGACGACATGACAGCCTCACCCATGACAACACAACCTCACGTGTGAAATCAGCATTGCCACTGATATTACAGAACATTGACATTACTGCCATACCAGTGAAAATACATCCTTTGTCGTCACAGCCTCACCAATGTCACTGTCATGTAATAGGTTCCAACTGACATTATAGCCTCACCAGTGACATTATAGACTCACTCTGACATCTGTGATATAACTGACGATCACTATGACGATGTGATATAACTGGTGAGGCTATTATGCCATAGTGAGGTCATGATGTTACCATGAGGCTGTGGTGTCACTGGTGAGGCTGTAATATCAAGGTGAGCATGTCATATCCTTGATGCGGCTGTGATGTCACAGTGAGTCTGTGATGTCACTGCGCGGTTTGTATTTCAATCTGGGCTGTCATGTCAATGTAAGTTGATATCACTCTATAAGCTGTGGTTTCATAGTGAGGTTGCGATGTCAGAAATGAGGTTACAATGTCGCAGTGTGGCTGTCATATCATTGTGAAGCTGTGATGTCACTGTGAAGCTGTGACATCACAGCGAGATTGTGATATCACAGTGAGGCTATGATGTCACTATGGAAGATGTGATATCAGTGGCTAGGCTGAGGTAACCATGAGGCTATGATGTAACAGGTGAGTCTGTGATGTAACAGGTTAAACTGTGAGGTCACAGTGAGGCTGTGAGTTCCCTGTGAGGCTGTGATGTCTCTGAGAAGACTGATGTCACACTGAGGCAGTGATGTAACATGTGAAGTTGTGGTTTTATTGTACATGATGTGAAAGTCTATGATGTCACTCCTGAGGCTGTCATGTCACTGTGAGCCTTTGCTATCTGTGTTGAGGCTGATTTCACAGTGAGACTACTGGCACAATGTGGCTGTAATGTCACAGTGAGTTGTGATGTCACAGTGTGTTTTTTAATGTCAGTGGTGGCTGTGCTTTCACAGGGAGACTATGTGATGTGTGAGGCTGTATTGTCACTGGTGAGGCTTTAATGTCACAGTGTATTTATTGTGTCAAACTGAGGCTGCCATGTCACAGTGAGGCAATGATGCCAGATGTGACGCTTTATGTCACAAAGTGATACTTTGATGGCAGTGTATGGCTGTGACATCACAATGATGTCACTGTGAGGTTGTGATGACATTTGGGAATTTGTGATGTCACAGTGAGGTTGTGATATCAGTAGCGACAGTGGGTGTCACAGGGAGGATGTCATGTTTCAGGAGGTCAGTGGTGAGGCTGTGGTGTCATTGTGTGGATAGATAGGATGTCAGTGATAAGGGAGTGATGTTGCATTGAGGCTGTGATTTCAGAGGTGAGCCTGTGATGTCATGGTGAGGCTGTGATGAAACAGGGAGGCTATAACGTCAGAGTCGATGATGTGGGCAATGATTTCAAAGGTGAGCCTGTGATGTCATAGTGAGGCCATCATGTCACTTTGAGGCTATCACCACAGAAGTGAGACTGCGATGTCACAGTGAGGATGTTATTTCAGTGGAAAGACATGCCACAATGTGGCTATGATGTAACAGGTAAGCCTGTGATGTCAGTGGGCAGGCTGTGAGGTTACTGTTAGGCTGTGAGACCACCATGAGGCTTTGATGTCACCTTGTGTCTATGGTTTCATCATGAGCCTGTGATGTCACAGGGAGTTGGTATTGTCAAGATTGAGGCTGTAGGTCACAGTGAGGCTGTGATGTCTCAATGAGGCTCTGATGTAAGGGCTCATTCAATAAGATATCAGTGAGGTGGTGACATCAGGAGTGATGCTTGGATTTCTCAGTGTGTTTAGGACCTCAGTGTAGAGGCTATGTAGTCACACTGAGGCTGTGATGTCAGATGAGAGGCTGTGATATCACTGTGAGGCAGTGATGTTACCATGATGTTGTTATATCACAATGAGTATGTGATTAGTGTGATAGACTTAGACATCATAGTTCAGCTGAGATTTCAGTGGTTAGGCTCTGAATACAGAAGTGAGGGTGTTGTCTATGATGAGGCTGAGATGTCACACTGAGGCTCGGATGTTACTGGTGAGGCTATGACTCCACAGCAAGGTTGTGGTGACTCTGTTGTTAGCTGCCATGTGATCATGAGCCTGAGTTTTCAGTGATGAGGTTGTCATGTCACTGTGCATCTGTGCTGTGATGAGGCTGTGGTAAGGCTAAGTAGGATACAGTGGTGAGGCTGTGAAGTCACAGTGTGGCTGTGATATTACCATGAGGGTGTGATGTCACAGTGAGGCTGTGTTGGCACAGTGTGACTGTGATGTCACAGTGCAGCTGTCAGTTCAGTGCTTAGGCTCTGATTTCAGAAGTGAGATGATGTGAGAGATGAGGCTGAGATGTTGCATGGACGATGTGATGCTGTGATGCTTCAGTGAGGTTATGATATCACCATGAGGCTGTGGTGTCCCTGGTGAGTCTGTAATATGGTGTGGATGTGATGTCACAGTGAGGTTGTGATTTCACATTGAGCTTGTGATGTCAGTGAGTTTATTGTGTCAAACTGAGGCTGCCATATCATACAGTGAGGCTATGATTTCAGAGGTGAAGCTATATGTCACAGTAATGCTTTGATGGCACTGTATGATTGTGATGTCACAATGAGGCTGTGAAGTCACAGTGAGGTTTGATGTCAATAGCCACACTGTGATGTCACAGAGAGGCTGTCATGTTTCAGTGAGGCTATGAGGTCAGTGGTGAAGCTGTGGTGCCATAGTGAGATTAGGTAGGATGTCAGTGACGAGGGTGTGATATTGCATTGAGTCTATGATTTCAGAGGTGAGCCTGTGTTGTCATAGTAAGGCTGTGGTGCAATAGGGAGGCTATAACATCAAGGTTGATGCTGTGATGTCACAGGTGGGTAATGAATTCAGAGGTGAGCCTGTGATGTCATATTGTGGCTCTGATGACACAGGCTATAACATAATAGGTGAGGCTGTGCAGTCACACTGAGGCTGTGATGTCACAGGAGAGGCTGTGATGTCTCTGTGGGGCTGTGATGTTACCATGAGATAGTCATGTCACAGTTAGGCTGAGAAATAAATGATGATAAATTATAACATCACAGTTTGAGATTTCAGTGGTTAAGCTGTGACGTAAGAAGTGAGGCTGATGACAGTGATGAGGCTGAGATGTCACAGGGAGGCTGGGATGTTACTGGTGTGGCTGTGATGGCACAGCGAGGCTGTGTTGTCACAGTTGAGGCTGTAATGTGACCATGAGCCTTAGATGTCAGTAATGAGGCTGTGGTGTTATAGCCAATCTAGGCAGGATTTCTGTCGTGTCACTGATACAATGATTCCAGAGGGTAGCCTGTTATGTTACAGTGAGGCTGGGAAGTCACTGTAGAAGATTTCACCTTGAGACTATGATGTAACAGTGAGTCTATGATGTAAGAGGTTAGACTGTGGGGCTGGAGAGGTGGCTCAGGGGTTAAGCCTCTGCCTTGCAGGTGGAAGGTCCTGAGTTTGGATCCTAGACCCCACATATAGACTCCGGACGGAAGTGGAAGACGGCCTGCGTTTCTGACCCTGGTAGGACAGAGCCTGTGAATCCCTGGGCAGAGTAAATAAGGAGTAGGTGGAGGCATTCATGGTGGTTCCTGAATTCGCCCACGGTTCTACATACACACAGACACACACACACGCACACATGCACAATTGAATCAATAATAAAAAAAATTTTTAAAAGAGGCTAGACTGTGAGGTCTCTGTGAGGCTGTGATTTCTGTGGGAAGATTGATGTCACAGTGAGGCAGCGATGTAACATATGAGGATGTGGTGTCACTATTTATGATGTCAAAGGTTATGATGTCACTGCTGATGCTGATACATCACTCTGAACCTGTGCTTCTGTGGTGAGGTTATGGTGTCCTAGTAAGGCTAGGTAGGATACCAGTGGTGAGGCTCTGTGGTCACAGTGTGGCTGTGATGTCACCGTGAGGCTGTGATGTCACAGGGCACCTGTGAAGTCAGTGGTTAGGCTGTAATTTCAGATGTGAGACTGATTTGAGAGGTGAAGCTGAGATGTTGCATTGATGATGTGATATAACTTGTGAGGCTGTGATGCCACTGTGATTTTATGATGTCAAAATGAGGATGTGGTGTCACTGGTGAGGCTGTAATATCACGGTGAGCCAGTGCTATCAGTGGTGAGACTGTGATGTCACAGTGAGGTGTGTTGGTACAGTGTGGTTGTGATGTCACAGTGAGGTTGTGATAGCAGAGTGATGTTGTGATGTCAGTAGTGACTATGCTTTCACAGGGAGACTATGTCATTGTGGATTCTGTGTTATCACTGGAGACTCTAATGTCACAGTGAGTTTATTGTTTCAAACTGAGGCTTGAGGTCACAATGAGGCTATGATATCATTGTTGATGCTGTGTTGTCCAATTAAGGCTGAGAATTCACAGTGAGGCTATGTCAGCGGAGTGTATGTGCTGTCACCATGAGGCTTTTATGTAAGAGGCAAGGCTGATATCACAGATTGTGATGTCACAGTGAGGCTATGATGTCACTTTCAGGTTGTAAATATCTCAGGGAGGCTGTGAGGACACAGTGTGCCTATGAAGTCACAGTGAGGCTCTGATGACAGAGTGATGTTTTTGATGCCACTGTAGAAGATGTGATGCCACAAGAAGTCTGGAATAACAGTAGTGAGAAAGATGTCATAGTGAGTCTATGATGTCACTGGTAAGGCTTTGATGTCAGTGAAGATCCTATTACATGACAGTGACACTGGTGAGGCTGTGATGTCAAAGGCTGTGTTATCACTGGTGTGGCAGTGATGTCAGTGTTCTGAGTAATGTCCGTGGTGATGTTGATATTACAGGTGAGGCTTTGCTGTCACTAGTGAGGCGATGATATCAGAAATGAGGCTATAATGCCACAGTGAGGCTGTTATTTCACTATGAAGCTGTGATGTTACTATGAGGCTATGATGACCAAGTGAGGCTGTGATGTCACATTGAGGCTTTATGACACTGTGTGCCTGTGGTATGACCTTGACGCCATGATGTTACAGGGAGTTGGTGAAGTCACGGTGGAGACTGTGCATTCACAGTGAGACTGTGATATAAGTGGCAAAATTTATATTACAGTAAGGCTCTGATATAAGTGATGATTCTGTGTTGTCACATTGAGGCTGTGTAGTCATCAGTGATACCGTGATGTCACTGTGAGGTTGTGATATCACTGGGGAAGGTGTGATGTCACAGTGAGTTTACGATGTCAATAGCAACACTGGTGTCAGAGGGAGGCTGTCATGTTTCAGTGAGGTTGTAAGGTCAGTGGTGAGTCTGTGGTGCCATAGTGAGTCTAGGTAAGATATCAATGATGAGGGTTGGATGCCACATTAAGGGTATAATTTCAGAGGTGAGTCTGTGATGTCATAGTGAGGCTGTGATGAAACATTGAGGTTATAACATCAGAATTGTTGCTGTGATGTCACAGGTGGGCAATAATTTCAGAACTGAAACTGACTATGAGATCTCATTGAGACTGTGAGGTCACTGTGAGGCTGTGATATTTGTGGGAAGACCAATGTCACAATGAGGCAGTGATGTAACAGGTGAGTCTGTAATGTCACTGTGTATGATGTCACTGCTGATGCTATGTCACTGTGAGCCTGTGCTATCTGTGGTGCGGCTGTGGTGTCTCAGTGAGGTTATGATGTAAACGATGAAGCTTTATGTCACAGTGATGCTTTCATTGCATCATTTGGCTATGATGTCACAATGAGGCTGTGATGTCACTGTGAGGTTGTGATATCACCGGGGAAGTTATGATGTCATGATGAGGTTGTGATGTCAATAGCGACACTGTGGTGTCACAGGGAGGCTGTCATGTTGTAGTGAACCTGTGAGGTCAGTGGTGAGGATGTGTTCTCACTTGTGTGGAAATTATGTCAGCATTCTTACTAATGTCAGTGGTGACACTGATGTAACAGTTGAGGTTGTGCTGTCAATGATGAGGCTGTGATGTCACAGCGAGACTGTGATATCACTGGTAAGACTGATGCCACAATGAGGATATAATGTAACAGGTAATCTTGTGTTGTCAGTGGGCAGGCTCTGAGGTCACTGTGGCTGTGATGTCACAGTGAGTTTATGATGTCAGAGGTGTAAGTATATGACATCACAACCTTACTGTGACATCACAAACTCACTGACATCACAACCTCACTGTGACATCACAGCCACACTGTGTCATCACAGCCTTACCACTGATGGCAAAGGCTCACTGTTATATTACACCCTCACCAGGGATTCGACAGCCACATGGTGACATCATAATCTCACTGTGGCCTCACAGCCTCACCAGTTATATCACATCATCAATGTGACATCTCAGCTTCATCTGTTACATCAGTCTCACTTCTTAAATCACAGCCTAACCACTGACCTCACAACTCCACTGTGACATCACCACCTCACTGTGATATCACAGCCTCACTTTTACTTCACAGCCTCATAGTGACATCATATCCACACTATAACATCATAGCTATATCTCCTATAGCTTCACTGTTTCATCACAGCCTCACTATGACATCACAGGCTTACTTTTGAAAGCATACCCTCAATGCAACATCACACCCTCATCACTGATATCCTACCTAGCCTCATTATGGCACCACAGCCTCACCACTGACCTCACAGGCTCACTGAATCATGAAAACCTCCCTGTGACACCACAGTGTCGCTATTGACATCACAACCTCACTGTGACTACACAACCTCACAGTGACACCACAGCCTCCTTGTGACATCACAGCCATACCGTGCCCTCAAAGCATCACTGTGATATATAGCTTGACCACTGCCATTATAGCCTCATTGTGATAGCACAGTCTCAGGTTTACACAATGAACTCCCTGTGACAATAGAGCCTCACCAATGACATAGTCTCCCTGTGAAAGCACAGTCACCAGTAATATCACAACCTACTGTGATATCACAACATCACATCACAGCTACACTGTGCTAGCACAGATTCAAGGTGATATCACAGCCTCACCATTGATAGCACAGGCTCACCGTGATATCACAGCCTCACCAATGACACCACAGCCTCATGATGACATCATAACATCACTGTGGCATCACAGCCTCATGAGTTATATCCCATTATCAATGTGAAATCTCAGCATCATCTCTCATATCAGTCTCAATTCTGAAATCACAGCCTAACAACTGACCTCACTGCTGCACTGTGACATCACAGCCTCACTGTGACATCAGTCTAATCTGTTACATCATAGACTCACTTATTACATCATAGCCTCATGGTGAAATCAGCCTTGCCACTGACATCAGATCTTCCACAGTGACCTCAAAGCCTCACAGTAACATCACACTCTCTCTCTGATGTCACAGCCTCATACTGTCATCACACCCTCACTGTGGCATTATTGCCCCATTTCTGACATCACAGCCTCACTATGACATCACATCCTCACCTCTGACATCACAGACTCGTTATGACATAACAGGTTAACCTCTGTAATCATAGCATCAGTGACACCATGGACATCCAACCTAGCCTCACTATGACACCACCGTCTCCTCACTGACATCTCAGGCTAACAGTCACATGACAGCCTCAACAGTGACACTACAGCCTCACTATGGGATTCCAGCCTCACCAGTAACATCCCAGGCTCACTGTGAAACCTGTGCCTTATCACTGACACAGATACACTTAATATATCACAGCCTAACCACTGAAATCTCACCCGAACTGTGATGTCATAGTCTATCACCACTGATATCACAGCCTTACTGTGGTATCACAACCTCATGGTAACATCACCGAATCACAGTGACATCATAGCCTCTCCTCTGACATCACAGCCTCAGCGTGACTGCATAGCCTCACTATGAACATCCTAAACTCACTGGGAAATCCGAGCATCTACTCTGATGTCACAGCGTCATGGACATCTTATAGAATCAGCCCTGACATCAGAGTCTCACTGCAACATCACAGTCTCACAGAGACTTAACAGCCTGCCCAATGAAATCACAAGCTCACTTGTTACATCATAGCCTCATTGTGACAACAGTCTTGCTAATGACATCACAACCTCACTGTGACACAGATTTCAGAGTGATATCACCTCATGGTGAAATGACAGCCCACAATGATGTACAAACTTCATAGTGCAATCATAGCTTCAGTGTGACATCACAACCTAACTGTGACATCCCAGCCTTTCCTGTGATATCACATATCACAGCCCCACTTCTGACAACATAACTTCACTGTGACATAACAGACTAACCTCTGAAATCATAGCATCAGTGACATGGTGGTCATCCTGCCTAGCCTATGACACCACAGCCTCATCACTGATATCTCAAACTCATGGTCACATGACAGTCTCAACAGTGACACTACAGCCTCGCTGTTGCATTACAGCCTCACCATTTACATCCCAGCCTCACTGAGACAACTCAGCCTCATTACTGACATCAGACTGTCTTCTGATATAATAGCCTAATGACTGAAATCTCACCAAACAGAGATGTCATACTCTATCAGCCAGGCTGTGATATCTCAACCTCACAGTAACATCACAACCTCACTGTGACATCACAGCCACACTGTGCCAGCACAACCTCATTGTAACATCACAGCCTCCCCCTTATATTACAGGCTTACAGTGACATCACAGCCTCTCCTCTGACATCATAGCCTCAGTGTGACTCCACAGCCTCACTACTGACAACCTAACTTCACTGTGAAATGCAAGCATCACCCTTGATGTCTCAGCCTCATTGTTACATCACAGCCTCGCCACTGATATGACAGGCTCACCATGATATTACAGCCTCACCAGTGACACAACAGCCTCATGGTGACATCATAACCTCACTGTGTCCTCACAGCCTCACTGTGACATTACAACATGACGGTGCCATCACAGCATCACTGTGACATCACAAACTCACCGTGACATCAGCCTTGCCACTGACATAATAGTCTCCTGGTGACATCACATACACTCCTCTGATATAGTCTCACTGTGACATCACAGCGTTGAGGTGACATCACAGCATCACCACTGACATAATAGCCTTACTGTGACATCAGCCTTGCCAGTGACATAGCAGTCTCACTGTTATCTCACTGCCTCCATCATGACATCACCAACTCCCTATGACATTATGGGCTCACTGTGACACCAGAGCCACATGTTGACATTAAATCTCACAATGGCATTACAACCTCACAGCGACCTCCAGCCTAACCACTGACACCACAGGTTCAAATATTACGTCATAGCCTCATTGTGACATCACTCTTACCACTGACATCACAGTCTCACTGGGACCTCACAGCCTCCACCATGACATTACCAACTCCCTGTGACATCATGGGTTCATGGTTACACCACAGACAGATGGAAACAACAAAACCTCATGGTGGCATCACAGCCTAACACTGACCTCACAGTCTGCCCACAGACACCACAAGCTCGCCTGTTACATATAGCTTCATTGTGGCATCAGTCTTATCACTGACATCACACCCTCACTGTGACATTAAAGCCTCACCTGTGACATCAGTGTCACCACTGACATTAGAACACTGACATCACTGCCACACCAGTGCCACTGTCACCTAATAGGTTCACCACTGACATCATAGCCTCACCAGTGACATCATAGACTCACTATGACATCTTTCTCACCCACTGACATTCCAGCCTTATTGTGATTTTACATCTTCACCAGTAACATCACAGCCTCACTATGACATCACAGTGAAATGTCTGACAACACTGCCTCACTGTGAGGGCATAGCCTCACTGTGAAATCACAGCCACACTGTGCCATTGCAGACTCCACATTGACATCATTGCCTGTGACATGACTCAGACATAAAAGACTCACTCTGATATCACAGACACACCACTGACATCGCAGGCTCACTGTTATTTTTCAGCCTCACCTCTGATGTCACAGCCTCAATGTGACATAACAACCTCACTGTGACATCATAGCCTCTCTCTGATGTCACAAAATCACTGTGACTTCAACCTTGCCACTGACACAACAACCTTAGCAGTCACATCAGAGCATCTCCTCTAAAATCAAAACCTCACTTTGACATCAGAACCTCAGTGTGACACAATAGCCTCATTGTGACTTGAGAGCTTCCCCACTGAAACCCAGCCTTCTGGAGATACCAGTATTGCCACTGTTATTATGCCTCACTGTGACTTCAGTTTCCACAGTGACATCACTGCCTTACTATGACTTCACAGCCTCACTGTGATATCACACTGTCATTGTGACACAATATCCTGACTGTGACATAAGAGCTTCACACTTGAAACCATACCTCACATGTAACATCAGCCGTGCCACTGATATTACATCCTCTCTGTGACCTCAAAGCTTCAACAGTGATGTCACAGGGTAACTGTTATATCACAGGCTCACTGTGCCTTCACAGCCTCACCACTGACCGCCTAGAATCACTGTAACATCAAATCTTCACCACAGACATCACAGTGTCATTGTCACCTAATAGGTTCACCACTGACATCACAGACTCATCAGTGAGGTCATAACCTCATAATGACATCATTCTAATCACTGACAACTCAGCCTCATTGTGACATCATACCCTTACAACTGACATCATAACCTCATTTTGATATCACATTCTCACTTCTGACATCATAGCCTCACTGTGTCATCACAGCTTCAACTCTGACACCAAAGCCTTACTATGATGTCACAGCCTTGCCAGTGACATCATAAACTCACACTTGCGTTTCAGCGTCACTTCCAATGTCACATTCTCACTGTGACATAACATTCTCCCGTGACATCAGAGCCTCTCTGTGACATCACAAACACACTGTGACTTCAGCCTTGCCACTGACATAATAGGTTTACCAGTGGCATCACAGCCTCACATCTGACATCACATCCAACTGTGACATACAGTTTCCCTGTATCATCATAGCCTCTCTGTGATGTTACAAACTCACTGTACCTTCAGCCTTGTCAGTGACACAACAGCATCACTGGTGACATCACAGCCTCTCCTCTGATATCACAGCCTCATCACTGATATCTCAGCCTCATTGTGATATCATTACTTCACCAATGACATCATAGCTTTACTATGTCCTCACAGCCTCACAGTGTCATCACACCCTCACTGTGATATCACAGCCTCACTGTGACATCCCAGCCACAACAGAGATATCACAATTTCACTATGATGGCAAAGTTTCACTGTGACATCACAGACACACTATTACATCACAGTCTCCACATTGACATCACAGCCTTATTGTGACATCACCAGTGACAACACAGACTCACTGTCTCATTGCAGCCTCAACTTTGGCATCACATGACAGCCTCATAGAAGACTCACAATCTTAGTAGTCACAGTGAGCTCAAAGTGGTCACAGCTCGAAGTTGTCATAAACAGCTAATGGTGGTGAGAGCTCATAGTGGTCATAGAGAGTCACAGTGATCATAGCTCACAGAGGTTTTAGCGAGTTCATGTGGATCATAATTCAAAGTGGTCATTGAGATGTCATAGTGGAGATAGAGAACTCACTGTGGTCATAGCTCATATTGATCATATAGAATTCCCAGTTTTCTAGCTCATAATGATGATAGAGTGCTCACAGAGGAAATAGAGGATTCACAGTGGTCATACCTCATAGAGTTTCTTTGTAGGAACTTACAGCTGTCATAGAAAGCTTGCAATAGTTATAGAGTGTTCATAGTGGTCTAGAGAGCTCACTGTGGTTATAGAGAGTTCATAATGGTCATAGAGAGCTCCCAGTTGTCATAGGTCATAATGTATATAAAGAGGTCACAATGGCCCAAGAGAGCACAGAGTGGTGAAAACTTATAGAGAGGTATAGAGAGCTCGAAGATGGTATAGAGAGCTCACAGAGGTCATAGAAAATTCATAGTGTTCACAACTCTCTCATAGTGATCATAGTTCATAGTGCTCATGTAGAGCTCACAGTGGTCATAGAGAGCTCAGAATGGTCACAGCTCATTAGTATTACAAAGAGCTCACAGTGTCCATAATTCATTGTTGTCATAGAGAGCTCACAGTGGTCATAGAGAACTCAAAGTGGTCATTGCTCACAATGGTTATATAGAACACTTAATCTTCATCATGAGCTCACAGTGGTCATAGCTCATAGTGTTGAGAGAGATCATAGTGGTCATAGAGAGCTTACAGTTGTCATAGCTCAGAGTAGTTTCAGAGAACTCATAATCATTACAGAGTGCTCAACATGGTCATAACTCAGTGTTGATAGTGAGCTCACAGTGGTCATAGAGAACTCACAGTGGTTATAGCTCATAGTGGTTATATAGAGCTCATAGTGGTCATAGAGAGCTCACAGTGGTCATAGCTCATAGTGAACAGAGATACAGCACAGGGTTTAAAACTAACAATGGTCATAGAGAGCACATAATGGACAATGAGAGCTCATAGTGGTCATAACTCATAGTAGTCATAGGAAGTTCATAATTGTCACAGAGTGCTCACAATGGTCATAGATAGTTCACAATGCTCATAGTTCATAATCGTCATAGAGGACTCACAGTGGCCATCGCAATCTCATAATTGTCATAGAGAGCTGAAAATGGTCATAGTTCACAGTGGTAATAGAGAGGTCATAGTGGTCATAAGGAGATCACCTTGGTCATGGAGCGCTCATATTCATCATAGCTCACAGTGGTCATAATTCACAGTGGTCATAGGGATCTCATAGTGGCCAGAGAGAGCTCATGATGGTTTTAGCTCATACTGAACATAGATAGGTCACAGGGTTTAAAACTTACAGTGGTCATAGAGAGCTCATAATGGACAATGAGAGCTCAGAGTGGCATAGATCTTAGTGGTCTCAGAGAGCTCATAGTGGTCATAACTCACAATGATCATAACACATTATTCAGAGGGAGTTCATAATGTTCATAGGGAGTTGATTGTAATAGTAGTCATAAGGAGTTTTCTATGACCACTATGAGCTATGAATATTGTGAGTGCTCTATGACCACTATAATCTTTGACCACTGTAAGTTCTCTACAACTAGAGTGCACTGTTATCCCTATTAGCTTTCATAATGATCATAGAGAGCCCATAGTGGCCACAGAGAGCTCACAGTGATCATATCTCATATTGGTCAGAGAGAGCCTACATTGGTCATATGTCATAATCTTCATAGATAGCTCACAGTGTCATAGACATCTCACAGTGGTCATAGCTCATAGTGGTCATAGAGAGCTCATAATGGTCATACCTCAAGGTGGTCATAGTGTGAACTTATAGTTGTTATAGAGAGTTCAAATTGGGAATAGTTTGTAGAGTTGATACAGAGCTCACTGTGGTCACAGACCATAGTGGTCATAGAGAGCTCACAGTATCATAGTTCCTAGTGATAACATAGAGCTCACAGTGGTCACAGAGAGCTCACAGTGTTCATAGCTTATCGTGAACATAGAGAGGTCACAGGGTTTACAACTCACAGTGGACACACAGAGAACAAAATGGCCAATGAGAGCTCGCAGTTGTCAGCACATACTGGTCATAGAGAAATCATAGTTGTCACAGAGAGCTCACAGTGGTCTTAGAGAGCTCATAGTGGTCTTAGACCATTTACAATGGTCATAGAGAGCTGACAGTCATTGTGCAAAGCTGACAGTCATCACAGAAAGCTCACTGTGATCGTAGATCATAGTTGTCATCAAGAGCTCAGAGTGGGCACAAAGACCTCACAGAGGTCATAGAAAGCTAAGGGGATAACAGTACACTCTAGTTGTAGAGAACTTACAGTTGTCAAAGATTATAGTGGTCATAGAGAGTTCACAATATTCATAGCTCACAGTGGTAATAGAGACCTCACAGTGGTCATATCTCATACTGTTCATAGAGAGCTCACAGCTGTCATAGAGCATTCACAGTGGTCATAGAATGTTCAGTCATCATAGAGAGCTCACAGTGGCTATAGAGAGTTTGTAGTCATCATAGAGAACTCCCAGTTGTCATAGATCATAGTGCACATAGAGAGACCACAGAGGTCAAAGAGAGCTCAGAGTGGTCAGAGTGAAAGCTCACAGTGGACATACAGAGGTCACAGTGTTCATAGAGGGATCACAGTTTTCATAGAGAGCTTACCGTGGCCACATAAACCTCATACTGGTCAGAGCTCACAGTGGGCATAGGTCACAGTGATCATAGAGAGCTCCCAGTGGTTATAGGGACTTAATAGTGGTTATAGCTTATAGTAGTCATAGAGACGTCTTAATGGTCAGAGTGTTCAGAGTGGCAATAGAGAGTGACACTGATCATAGAGAGCTCTTCATATTCATAGATATGTCACAGTTGTCATCAAGAGCTCACAGTGGGCAGAGAGAACTGACAGAGGACATTGAAAGCTTATAGTGGTCACAGCTCTCTCTGGTAATACAGAGCTCATAGTGGTAATATATCATGGTGCTCATAGAGAGATAACAGTGGTCATAGAGACAGAGGACAGAGGTCATTGAGGTGACAGTGGCCTTTGAGATCTAATTGTGGCATAGCTAATAGTAGTCATAGAGAGCTCATAGTGGTCACAGAGATCTCACAGTGGTCACAGCTCATATTGGTCATAGAGAGGTCACAGTGGTCATAGTTCATAGTGTTGATAATGAGCTCATTAAGGTCATAGATAATTGTGGTCATAGAGAGCTCAAAGTATTCTTAGCTCATAGTGGTCATGGAAAGCTCACAGTTGTCATAGGGAGCTCACAGTGGTCATAAGTCACAGTGCCATTAGAGAGCTCATTGTGTTATAAAGAGATCATTATGATTATAGAGAACTCCCACTGATGATGGAGAGTTCACAGTTGTAATAGAGAAGTCACACTTTTCATACAGAATGCAATCAAAACTGTAATAAAGTACTCATAGTGCTCATAGCTCAAGGTGGTCACAGTTCATAGTATTCATAGTGTGCCCACAATGGTCATAGAGTATTCACAGTGGTCATAGATCATAGTGCTCATAGAGAATGCACAGTTGTCATAGAAAGCTCATAGTGGTCACTGTTCATTGAAGTCTTAAAGAGCTCATAGTGGTCATAGCTCATAGTGTACATAAAGAGTTCACAGTGTTCACAGCTCATAGTGGTCAGAGATAGCTCTCAGAGGTCATAGTTCATAGTGGCCATAGAGAGCTCACAGTAGTAAAAGAGAGCAAAACATATGTCATAGCTTATAGTGGTCATAAAGAGCTTACAGTGGTCATAGCACAAAGTGGTCACAAAGCTCACAGTGATTATAGAGAGCTCACAGTCATCACAGAGTGCTTACTGTGGTCAAAGAGAGCTCATGGTGGTCATAGCTCGCAGTGGTCCTATAGAGCTCATAGTGGCCCTAGATCCTAGTGATCACAGAGAACAAATAGTGGTCATAGAGGACTGGTATTGATAATAGTTCAAAGTGGTCAAAGAGAACTCACAATTGTAAAACAGAGCTCGTAGAAGTCACAGCTAAGAGTGCTCACAGTAGTCAAGGGTTGTAGAGAACTCATAGTGGTCATAGAGAGCATGCAGTTGGTTAGAGCCCATAGTAGTTACAGAGAGCTCACAGTGGTCACAGAGAATTCACAGTTTTCATAGTGAGGTCACAGTGTGCATAGAGAGCTCATAGTCGTCACAGAAATTTCAGAATGGTCACGACTCATACTACACATGAGAGCTCATAGTGGTCTTAACTCATAGTGTTCATAGAGAGCTAACAATGCTCATAGAGAACTCTCTGGGGTCATAGCTCGTTGTGGTCATAGAGAGCTCATAATGGTCCTAGAGAGCTCAGAGTGGTCATAGCTCATAGTGGACACACATTGGTCATAGCTCACAGTTATCATATAGAGCTATTAATGTTCATAGTGAGCTCACAATGGTCATAGCTCATCATGTTCCTAAAGAGCTCAGAGTTCTCATAGAGAACTCACAGTAGTCATAGAGAGCTCACAGGGGTCATACAGAGCACAGTTGTCACACAGAGCTTACAGATGTCATAGAAATGGCATAATGGTCATAGCTCTCTGTGGTTATAGAGAGCTCACAGTCATCATAGAGAACTCTTAGTGATCATAGAGATCACACAGTAATCATAGAAAGCTCATAGTTGTCATAGAGTCCGCACCATGATCATAGCTCATAATAGTCATAGAGAGTGATCATAGAGAGCTCAAAGTGGTTATAACACATAGTTTTCACAGAGCCATCACAGTGCTCACAGTTCATAGTAGTCGTAGAGAGCTCACAGTGATGAAAGAGCTCACAATGGTCATAGCTCATATTGCTCATCAAGAGATCATAGTGGACATAGAGAACTCATAGTGTTCATAGAGAGCTCATACTCCTCATAAGGATCTTACAGTGGTCATAAAGAGCTTACAATGGTCATAGAGAGGTCATAATTGTCATAGCCCACAGTATCATAGCTAATAGTGGGCACAGAGAGTGCACAGTGGTCATATTGACCTTACTGTGGTTATAGCTGATAGTGATCAGAGAACTCACTGTGGTCATAGAGAGCTCACAGTGGTAATAGATTGCTCACAGTGGTCACAGACAGCTCATAATGGTCATAGAGCTATCACAATGTTCTTAGTTCATAGTCATCATAGAGTTCAGAGTTGTCATGGAGATCTGAGAGTGATCACAGCTCATCGTGGTCAAAGAGAACTCAGAATCTTTATGGAGAGCTGACAGTGGTCATAGAGAGCTGACAGAGATGATAAAGAGTTCACTGTGGTCATAGAGAGCTCACAATAGTCACCAAATAATTACTGTGGTCATACAGTGTCATTAGGAGCTTAAGGTGGTCATAAAGAGTTCACAGTGGTCATAGCTCACAACAGTCATAGAGAGCGCACAGTGGACATAGAATCTTTATAGTCATAACTCACAGTGGTCATAGAGAGATCATAAGAATCACAGCTCATTGAGAATCACAGTTGTCATTGAGACAACTCAAAATGGCCAGAGAAAGTACACAGTGTTCATAGAGAGCTCATAGCAGTCATAGAGACCTCACAGGGGTCATAGCTCATAGTGGTCATAGAGGGCTCACAGTGGTCATAGATCATAATAGTCATAGAGAGCTCGGAATTATCATAGATAGCTGACAGTGGTCATATCTCATCATGGTCATAGAGAGCTCAGAGTTCTCATACACAGCTGACAGTGTTCATAGAGAGCTGAAAATTATGATAGAGAGTTCACTGTGATCATAGAAACCTCACAGTTGTTAGAGCTCACAGTGGTCATAGACAACTCACAGATTTCATAGAGAGCTCATATACTGGTTGTAGTTCACTATGGTAATAGGGAGCTCACAGGGGTCATAGCTCACAGTCATCATAGAGAGAACTTAATGATAATAGAAATCACACAGTGATCAACACTCATAGTGAACATAGAGAGTTCACAGTGGTCATAGCTCACAGTGGTCATACTAAGCTCGCAATGGTCATAGGTTCCAGTGGTCATAGAGAGCTAACAGTGGTCATAGATCAGAGTGATCATAGAAAACTTATAGTGATCATTGAGAACTCACACTGGTCACAGATCATAGTGGTCATAGAGAGATTAGAGTGGTCACAGTTCCTCGTCGTCATAGAGAGCATATAGTGGTTATGGAGAACTAAGAGTGGTTATAGAATATAGTGGTCATAGAGAACTCACAGGGGTCATAGCTCACACTGGTCATAGGGAGCTCACAGTGGTAATTAAGAGGTCACAATGTTGACAGAGAGATCACAATTCTCAAAGATAGCTCATAGTGCTTATACCTCACACAGGTCTTAGAGAGCTCGTAGTAGATATAGCTTATAGTGGACATAGTGAGGTCATAGTGGTCATAGACACATCAAGTCGTCATGGCTCCTAGAAGACATAGACAGCTTACAGTGGTCATAGAGAGCTCAGAGTGGCCATAGATCATAATTGTCATACTGAGCTCATAGTGATCACAGAAACCTCACAGTGGTCATAGCCCATATTGTTATACACAGCTCATAATGGCCATAGAGTGCTCATAATGGTCACAGAGAGCTCACAGTCATTATACAGAGCTCAAAGACATCATAGAGAGATCATGATGCTCACACAGAAGTCATTTTGAGCTTTCTCGTAGAGAAGTCACAGTTCTCTCATAGAGAGTTCACAGTGGTCACGGAGAACTCCTAATTGTCATAGAGACTTCACAATGGTCATAGTTCACAGTGATCATAGAGAGCTAACAGTGTACCTAGATTGTAATGAAAATAGAGAATTCAAAGTGGTCAAAGCCCTTAGTGGTAATGAAGAACTCACAGTGGTCATAGCACACAGTGGTCCTAAGAGAGCTCAGTGTGGTCATAGTGAATTCACAATGGTCATAGAGAGCTTACAGTGGTCATGAAGAGCTCAAAGTTGTCATAGAGAGGTCCCAGTGGTCATAGAGAGATTAAAGTTGTCAAAAAGAGCCCATAGTGGTCATAGCTCACAGAGGTATTAGAGACTTATAGTGGTCATAGCTCACAGTAGTCAAAGAAAGATCATAGTGGACACAGAGACATAACTCATAGTGGACATGGAGAGCTCACGGTGGTTATAGCTCATAGTGGTCATAAAGAGCTCACAGGAGTCATAGGTCATAGTTGTCAAACAGAGCTCATAATGGTCATAGAGAGCTCATATTGATAATACAGAGTTCACAGTAGTCATACAGAGCTTAAAGTGGTCATAGAGAATTCACAGTGGTCAAAGAGACCTCACAATGGTCATAACTCATAATTTTCATAGATAGCTCACGATATTCATAGCTCATAGTAGTCACAGTGATCTCAGAGTGATCATAGCTTTTAATGGTCATAGAGAACTCCTAATCATCATAGGGAGTTCAAATTTATCATATCTCACAGTTGTGTTAGAGAGATTATGGTGGTCATAGATCACAGTGATCATATAGAGCTCATAATTGACATAGAGAGCTCACAATGCTCAAAGCCCACAGTGGTCATGAAGAGCTCACAGTGTTCATAGCTCATAGTAGTCATATAGAGCTCCTAGTTTTCATAGACATCATACAGTGGTCATAGCTCATATTGGTCATAAAGTGGTCACAATGTTCATAGTTCACAAGGGTCATAGAGAGCTTAGAATGGTCATAGTTCTCGTGGTCATAAAAGCTCATAATGGACAATACGAACTCACTATGAGTCATAGCTCATAGTGGTCATAGAGATCACACAGCGGTCATAGTTTACAGTGGTCATAGAGAGCTCATAGGGAGTGGACATAGAGAGCTCACAGTGGTTATAGACAACTCACAGTGCTCATAGCTCACAGAGGTAATTGAGAGCTCACAGTGGTCATAGCTCATAGTAGTAATAGAGAGATCATAGTGGTCACAAAGAGCTCAAAGTGTTCATAGCTCACAGAGATAATAGAAAGCTCATAGTCGTCATAGCTCCTAGTGGCCATAGACAGAACACAGTGGTCATAACTCATAGTCATTATAGAGAACTCACAGTGGTCAGGGTTTATAGTGGTCATAGAGAGCACATAGTGGTCACAGAGGCCTCACAGTGATCAAAGCTCATAGGGGTCATAGGCAGTTCACAGTGGTCATATCTCACAGGGATCATAGAGAGCTCTTGTGGTCATAGCTCATAGTAGTCAAAGAGGGCTCACAGTTTTCAGAGATCGCAGTGGTCATAGAATGCTCATAGTTGTCATATCTCATAATGGTCATAAAGAGTTCACAGTGGTCATAGAGAGCTCACAGTGTTCAAAGCTCACAGTGCTCATAGAAAGCTTCATAGTGTACTTATATTATAGTGGGCATAGAGAGCTTACGATCATAATATCTTACTGTGGTCATAGAGAGCTCACAGTGCTCATAGCTCATAGTGATTTTAGAGAGCTCAAAATGTTCAGAGAGAGCTCACAGTGTTCATCGCGAAGTAACAGTAATCATAGAGTGCTGACAATGGACATAGAGAATTCCCATTGGTCATAGAAAACTCACAGTGGTCAAAGACAGCTCATAAGCTCTCTATGCCCACTATAATATAGTGCTCATTGTTGTCATAGTTTTCCAGTTGTTATTGTTCACAAAGGTCATAGAGAGCCTATACTGCTCACTGATCCTAGTGTCACGGAGTGTTCATAGTGGCCATAGAGATTTAAGAAGTCATACTTCATTTGGTCATAGAGAGCTCATAGTGATCATAGGTCATACTGGTTATAAGAACTCCTAGTGTTCACATAGAGCTCATAGTGGCCATACCTCATAGCTGTTGTAAATAACTCAGAGTGGTCTTAGGTCATAGTGGTCATAGAGAGCTCATAGTGGTTATGGATATCTCACAACGGTCACAGACAGCTCCCGGTGGTCATAGGTAATAGTGGTCATAGAGAGCTCATAATGGCAATAGAGAGCTCACAGTCATCACAAAGAACTCATATTGGTTATATCTCATAGCAATAATAGAGAGCTCATAGTGCTCATAGATCATAGTGCTCATAGGGAATGCATAATGGCCACAGATAGCTCACAGTGATCATAGAGAGTTCCTAGTGTTCATGCCTTAAACTTGTCATAGAGAGCTCATAGTGGTCATACAGAGCCCACAGTGGTCCTAGAGAGCTCACAGTGGTCCTAGAGAGCTCACAGTTCTCACAGAGAGCTCAAAGTGGTATTAGGAAGGTCATAGTGGTCATAAATCACGGTGGTCACAGATAGCTCATAGTGGTCATAGCGAGCTTATGATGGCCATAGAAAGTTTATGGTAGTCATGGATAGCTCACAGTGGTCGTCGAGTGTAGGAGGAATGGACTAGCCCAGCCTCTATTATCTGTATGGGCTGCATACACAAATGCAACTTCCCCAAGCTAGAATGTGCTGGAGTGCCTAGTGCTAATGTCAAACTGCCAGACTGATAGGACCAACTTAACCAGGACAACACAACAAAAACTCTCACTGGAACTTATGGAATGTTAGGTGGGGTATATAAGCACCCCAATATTGCAATAAATGAATCTGCAAACCTGAGAGCCTGCTTTGCAACGTGTCCTATTCCAGGAGTTCATGATATTGACTTCACAGCTGCTTATCACTACACTTAAGGGTATTCATGGGTCCTCATGGGTCCCCGAGACTGCTACATCAACAAGGGGTGCTCCAACAAGGGGTTTTCATGGAAGCCCTTTCCTCCTCACAGCATACAGTTGTGGCCAAAGAATGATGCAAATTCCCCACTAAGAACAAGACATTCGGATCCCATACATTCCTTGTCTCATTTGTTCCTCTTTTGGTCTCATCTGTCTTCTTTAGAAAATGCGCAACAAAATGTAAGGATCCCCAAATATGTTTTCTTAAAATCTCTCCGAGAATCTAGAGGCTTCAAGGTTAAGACTGCAGGCCTAGAGGAATTTTGGGATGAGGCTGCAGTTTTAACACCTTGGATCTTTCCAAAGAATATGTGAGAACCCGACTTATGGATGAGGGTGCTTTTCCTTGCTAGAAAGAGAGAGAAAATTAGAAAAAATATATTCATCTATTAAATATAAAGTTTCTTAAACAACAATTGGTTTTGGTACTAAATTTTAAAGTTTAATCTGCTTTTAATGATTTCATAATTAAGCTAAGCTGCTGGATTTAACTAATATCAGATCTTATTTTAAATGATAACGTTTTCCCAAATGTTAACCCACCTTTGACAAAGCTTTCAAGAGAAATTTTAAGACAGTTGTCAGTAACTTGTACAACTGCCAGTTGCCAGTAAATTGTAAGCTGTTCATGTGTTTGTATGTTATGGGTTCTGTGTTTACATGTTGTGTGTCTGGTGTTTCAACATACAAAAATCTGTGGCCACTTCAATTTGTTTCATCTATGTTGCATGCGTAATATAAAAATTTTATCATGCCATTTTAAATACATGTATGCATACTTTAAAACAAGAACATTATATATATATATATATAAATAATTTTAATGATATCTAAGACCTCAAGTACTTATGTTTATATCGATCATAATTATTTTTCTGATAGATTATAAATTTTTCTTCCATGAAAGATTATCTCACTTGATTTTGATCTTTAGTAGAACTACAAATGAAAATGTTCATTGTGTTCTTAAAGGTTTTTCCATATACTCCAAAATAACAAAGCACTATAGTACTGATTAATTACACTTGCTCATTCCTCTGACTTCTTTTATAGAATGTTATACCATCAAATCCAGCAAACAGGAAAATATAATTGTATTCTGAAAGATTCATTGGAATTTCTTCCTTCTGGTATGTCTGAGCTCTCTTTCTTGGGGGCAAATCTGCTTTCTAATTCCATGCTCCCATGTGTACTCCTACTAAGGTGGAACAGGAATTTCAAACCTCCATCTTAGCCAGACCCCATTCCCTTGAAACAAAACAGAATCAATGTAATCTGGACCTAGCATAGTCTGTTTTCAGGAGATTCTAAGTGCATTTGGGTCAACTTCCCTTTCCTTGCAAGATTTTGGCCTAAATTACTTAAGAAGTTTCTCTGAGGTTCCAAATAAATTTATTTTTCAAACAGAAAGGAAGGAAAAGAAAAAGGGAAAAAAAGGACATCATAAAATTGACATCTGCCTAGGGGATAGATAAAATACTAGCAGACATGCCCAAGCTGACAAACTTGAAATTCCCTTGAAGATAGAGAAAGAAACAAAACAAAAAAGTAGGTTTCTGAGAATGATGGAATCAGATAGCATGTAGCAGAAAGCTTGCAGTTTAGAGGCTCAGGAAAGATACTTTTGTTGTAGACCTAAAGCCAGAGACATATGTAAGAGGAAAGTTAGTAAAGTTTTGGTTTTGTACTAAAGCTTCCCTGAAGTTAAGCTTAGTGTTTGGCAGAGGAAAATGGCAATGATAAACTAAAAAGATTTAAATCAGGAAGAAGCAAAGAACAAAATGTCTGCTGTTAAACAGACCAGCAGCACTGACAAATCAAAGCTGGCTCTTCATTTAGAGCAGTGGTCCTAAGATAATGCTCAGAGATATGTAGAACTTTTCATGTGAGGAAACAATGTTCCCTGCATATGTTCTTTTACATTCCATTGGTCCCCAAAACACCTGTACCTCTTTGCTTTAAGAATCCAGAGGGAAGAAGCAAACTAATTTAGATTGTTTTGCCCCAAGATTCAAAGTTTCCATATTTTTGGACAAGCCTTAAAATACGACCTCAGAGATTTATATCTATCAGAGGAGAAAGATCTCTAATATGTAAATTACTTACTTACAGCTCTTGGCTTTTACACCATACAAAGGTAGTGCCTATTTCAGGCAAGATAACTGGTAGATATTTTAGGCTTACTTTATGTTTTTATCTCTTTTAGTTGGACCTAAAAGTAGTAAAGTCATCTATCAAAGACCTCTAGACATCTCAGCACTTCATAAATGAGGTTCATTGACTGCTCACACTTCCTTTGCCCCAACTCAGTAGGAAGTAGCCAGAGTGGTCATTACCCCTCATCCCTTGAGCAGTCTGGGTCCTCAGGCGTTTAAGGGGTACAATAGGCAGGTCTAGAACAGTCCTTACTGGGACAGTCTCTAAGGTCTTTGAAGGTCTTTGACATTGCTGACAGTCATTCCCCAGAACTGGAATCATCCTGAAGAAGCACTCCTGCTGAGGAACTGACTAATCAATCCTCCCAGAGATAAGATGGCCAACTTCCATATGAAGGGATTTTGGGGATGAACTCTCCATATCCAACAAACAACTTGGTCTCTAGACCCACCTGGGCCTAAGAGCAAGTGGGTTGGGCCCAATGGGAGTTAACCAACCAGAAAAAAACAGTTTCCCTGGGCTTGCCTTGGTGTACAAATATACATGGCCCTGGCAGCTATCTTTGGCACCCTAGTCCCTCATGGCCCTCTAGTGCTGTGAATCCATTTTTAGTTCCATGCCTCTTTCTTATGGATTCCATGAGTTTTTTCTAGCTGCTTGCTCCTCATAAGTTAGTTAATAATTTTTGAGGTAATTCAAAATTCTTAGAAGACAAATTTTTGAGATAACCTACAGAAATTGGGGATTTCTTGTGACAGAAGTTAGAAGGTTAAAAATATTAATGGACTAGTAAAGGCTCTATACAAAATATTATATCACTCAAGGATTTGTGGGAAGCTCTACTCAGGATTGGTAATGCAGAGATTTTATTTTTTTAAAGATTGCTTATCTAAACAGACATACAGGGATTCTCCTATGACCATGTGCTATTTGTTTATTCCCTATTTAATAATGTCCTGGTCTCTACAAAATTTAAAAACTTTTATTACTTGTGTTATAATTAATCTATATGTTTGGCTCTAAAAGACTTTTTTTTAATTATTCATTCAATTGTGTGTGTGCACGTATGTGTGTATGTATGTGTGTATGTGTGTGTGTGTAGAACCATGGGTGAATTCGGGAACCACCATGGACTGCCTCCACCTCCTCCTTGTTTACTCTGCCCAGGGATTCACAGGCTTTGCCCTACCAGGACCAGTAATGCAGGCTGCCCCCGCTTCTGCCTGGCGTCTATACATGGGGTCTAGGATCCAAACTCAGGACCTTCTGCATGCAAATCGGAGGTTTAACCCCTGAGTCCCTAAAAGACTACAATTATTTGAAATTTTTATAAATTATTTAATATTTTCACTACAAAATGAGATTTAAGGCTGTTTATCTTAAATTAAATGTTTTCTTTTGCTTATGCATTAAATCCTAATTCCTAAAGGGCATAACTGCTTAAGATCTTATAGAGTCTAACTATTATATTTATATTATATGGGACATATACTTTAAAGGCAAAAATTTTGGTAATGAGCCTAAGAACTGAAAATCTTAAATTCAATATAAAAGAGTCAACTTAAAATATTTTCTCAGACATGGCCTCTATACTTCTTAGATAAGAAATGACCCCCCAGGAAGATTTTTGTAATACCATCTCCCAAGTAGATTTAAGACTTCCTCAGATACATCTCATTTAATTCTTTCCTCCATTTTATACACTTTAATGGTTTTACAATGACAGAACACCTCTGACATACACCTGTCCTAAGCAGACCCAGGGCTCCACTGAGTCGTGGATGCCTTTGTGTTTCTCCATCAGCAGGCTCACTCCTGTTGATTCCCAAACACATAATCTGCCCAGTGGAAAATCGTAGACAGTCTCCCTGACAAGATGATAACCTTGAGTGCGTACCCCGCTTGCTGATCTTTCCCTGATTTGTAAGGTGACCAATGAATCAGGCCCTGATTCCCTTTATTTTGAATAGGTTCTGCACCAATGGGCCATGCAGCTCAAAACCCATTATGATTGGTACCATCTCCTTAAGGTGGACTTGGAGCCAGTCATTTTCCTGAATTGGTATTCTGCATATGATGATCAGGCAGAAGCACAAGCCTGCCTCAACCTTCAGTATGATCTTACCAACACACTGGATATGCTCACAGGTTATGGATAACATATTGACCCCATATCATAATCCACCACAGGTTTGGGTGCATATTTTCAACAGGTTTCTGATCTGGCCTTCAAGGCCCTAAAGGCTTGCTCTTGCCGCCTGTGACACTCGATATGCCTCCATATGTTTTGTTGCTGAATCCCCCACCAGGCCAGCCAAGGGGAAGAGGGGAAACAGTTGGCCTCATGGGTGCGAGGCGAATGGGCGAGCTAGCAATGGGGTCACCACCTAGACTCTAGGAGTCAGGCAAGAAGCAGCACGCTGACAATGAGTTGGCCACAGACTCAACTTTACTCAGGAAGTGCTTGGGCTTACATAAGATTGAGATCCAATCAGGTGTGGCCACTCCTCTACTCAGGGGAGGGGAAGAGCAGCCACCAATCATTTAGCTGTTTACTGGGTGTCCAGGTTAGATAGCTGATTCCCATTGGTTGTTCATCCCTCCTTCCCAATGGTTGTTCATCCGCCCGCCATTTGGTTGTCCGTCCCACTGCCTGTATGGTTTCTTCTCTCAGGCTTATCTGTAGTCAGTCCTTCTGCATTCGGGAGCCCGGGCTAAAGCCTCCCTGAATTAATAGTGCCACAATTTCACCCTTTTATTTATAATTTTTTTTCAGTGGGGACCATGATAGCTGGGGCAACCCCGAGCCTCTTCAGCTGCATGGAATATAGGCAACTGTGCCTGTCTTAGGTTAGTCACCACCCTCATGTGAAGCCTTACCCGTCATTGACTACCAGTCATGAGACCATCACAGAGAAGGAATAATGGTCCCAAAGGGGAACTCATGCAGTGGCAGAGAAAAAGATTTTGCAGAGCAGGAGCAGACAGAGGGGCTGTAGGCAGGGCAGACAGAGAGGCTGTAGGTGAAGCAGATGGAGAAATGATCCAGAAGAGCTGGGAAAACATAAATCAGAACCTAACAATTGTAAGTTAGTAAGTCATAGCTTCAATAGAGGACAGCCAGGCTTACGATGGGCCTTTGATGATCTTAGGACTATCTGAGGCCTGAATGGATGATCTGAGGACCTGGAAAGCGAGCTTTATTATTTCGGGAATATATGAAAAACCTTTAAGAAAATTTGTATGAAAGAAAACTTACAAAAACATAAGTAGTTAAGGCCTTAGATGTTACCAAAATTATTGTTCTTATCTTTAAGTAGATATACATGTATTTAAAAAATGGCATGCCAAAATTTTTATATTAACACACAATAGAAATAAAAAATAGAAGTGGCCACAGACACAAGACACACAACATGTAAACACACAACATATAAACATACAAGCACATGAACAACATTTTACTGGCAATTGTACAATTTACCAGCAACCGTCTTAAGATTACCCTTGAAAGTTTTATCAAAGGTGGATTAACATTTAAGAAGACCTTATTTAAAACAAGATCTCACATTAGTTAGGTCCGGCAGCTTAGCTTTATTATGAAAAATATCTAGCAAGGAAAAATATCCTCATCCATAGTCCATTCCCACATTTTCTCTGGGGAGATCTAAGGTGCTAAAGCCATAGCATCATTCTAAAATTCCTCTTGGCCAACAGTCTTAATTTTGAGGACTCTAGTCTGTAGGAGAGATTTTAAGACACCTATTGAGAGAACAGTATCATCTGAAGTAGAACATATAGCCAGGCAAGATGGGGAGTTAAGAGCTACAGGAAGAAGAGGAGGGAAGGGGATGTCAGCAGGGAGTGGCATGCCCCCCACATGGACCTGAAAGCCCTCTGCAGAGTCCTCAACCAGGAAGGGGAGGGATTCAGATCTGGAGGAAAAACAAAGGACTAATTTTGGGTTCTCTCCACAAGTTACATTGTAGCAACTAATCACTTCCTCAGTGGAGGATCCTAAGATGCCTAGGAGGATGGGAACAAAGGGGGCCAGAAGCATATGGCCTTTCTGGGCTTCCCCCTTATGGGCCAGGAAAAGCACTTCCATCTGGATCTGTGGCTCCCAGACATTTTCTGGGGAAATCCAAGGTGCTAAGATTAAAGCTTCCTCCCAAAAATCTTCTAAGTCCTTCGGCATGTCCTACATAAGCCTAGTAGAGCCTTAAGGGCAATCAGCTCCGGTGCCTTCTGATGGGACAGCAAATTATCCATTATAGAGAGGAAAGGTTCCCTTAATGGAGCAGAGATGACTAGGGGGTGAAGGGACAAGGCAAAAGCTCAGAAAATAAAAGCAACGACTAGAACAAAGATCAAAGTGAGAATAACTCCTAAAAAGGTAACCAACATTCAAGGAGAGACCTAGTGCAGGACATATGCGAGGTGTTTTAGATCTAAGCATCCTGTGCTTAGTAAGGGACTTCAGGGTTTGTTACTCCTCCGGGCCCTATGCTCTGGGTCAGGCCGATTTAATACAGTCAAACCTGGGCTTCAAGTTCTAAGGTAACCAATTTCTCATATGAACAACCAGGAAAAGCCTTAATTTAGAGGGGCTCTTTGATCATGTGAAAAGCAAACGAGCGATTGGGGCTCCTTGATTATCAGCAAATCAAGCGAGCCATTGGGCTCCTAACCTTGCTCCTTGATCATCACTAAATCAAGCAAGCGAGTGTCCATGTTCCCAAGGACAAACAGAGAAAGGGGAAGAGGAGGGGGCCACCTGCTCACCTTCAGGCACTGAAAGTACAGGAACACAAAACTAAAGGGGCCGCTCCCCAAACCTTACCTGAATGGGTGTCTCGTCTACACCAAAGGCAGCATCGCCCCACGTTGGTGTGCCAGATGTTGCGAATCCCCCTCCGGGCCAGCTGAGGGGAAGAGGAGAAATGGCTGGCCTCGTGGGTGTGAGGTGAATGGGCGAGCTAGCAATGGGATCACCACCCAGACCTCTGAAGTCAGGCAAGAAGCAGCACACTGATGACGACTTGGCCGCAGACTCAACTTTACTCAGGAAGTGTTTGGGCTTACATAAGATCGGGATCCAATCAGGTGTGGCCACTCCTCTACTCAGGGGAGGGGAAGAGCAGCCACCAACCATTTAGCTGTTTACCGGGTGTCCAGGTTAGATGGCCACTTCCCATTGGTTGTTCATCCTTCCTTCCCATTGGTTGTTCATCCGCCCACTATTTGGTTGTCCATCCCACTACCTGTATGGTTTCTTCTCTCAGTCTTATCTGTAGTCAGACCTCCTGCATTTGGGAGCCCAGGCTAGGGCCTCCTGAATTGATAGTGCCACAATGCTTAACACCTTATTAGGTCTCCAACATGTCCAAAGCTCATGAACAACTTTCTCAGTGCATCAAGGGGCCTTGGTCTCAGGCCCTCTTAATTACTCATTGACTTTGAGCCAACAGAACATATTAATATGACACATGTAGCTCCCATGCTTATAGATACTGGGTTTGAAACCAGAATCTACAACAACTTTAAAAGTTTGTTTGATCCCTCTTAGATTGTAACTTATGCTGTCAGAGGAGGAATTGTTCTTTCATTAATTATATTAAGTGTTTGCTTCAGCACGTTTCACAGCAGTGCTCCATCAACAGGACCATGCTACAGATAATTATGGCCCTTGAACATCCACGCCATGACCCCCCTAGAGACTTGGTTCAAGCTTGGATTGTAGAGATTCATGAGGCATTGTTCTAATCTTCTATCCACATACTGTGACATGTCTTCCAGAGGGGAGGTCTTTTGAGGGCTGGTAGTCAATGACAGGTAAGATCCTGTTAGACAGGATGACCTAAGACAGGCACGGTCTGTCATGCTGGATACCCTCTGAGGTGGGGTAAAGAAGGTCAGTGCAAAGAACTCTGGCTCCTGCTGGCAGTCAAAATAAATAAAAAGGATGGGTAAATAGTTGGAATGGACCAGGCAGGCATGTATTGTCTGTATGAGCTGTTTGTGTGAATACAACTTCCCCAAGATAGAATCTGCTGCAGTGATTGGTGCTGACATCAAACTGCCTGACTGAGTGGACCAACCTAGACAGGCCAACTCAGCAAAAGCACCTACCGAAACTTGTGGAATGTTGTGAGGGATATATAAGTAGCCCAATATTTATAATAAATGAATCTGCAAGACTGCAAGCCTGCTTAGCCATTTGTCTGACTCCTGGAGTCATAGGGTGCTCATAATGGTCCGAGCTCATAATGTTCATAGAGAGCTCATGATGACCATAGTGAGCTCACAGTGAGCTCAGATAGTTCACAATCAAAATAGAAAGCTCACAGTGGTCACAGAGATATCATAATGGTAATAGAATTTTCATAGCTCATAGTAATCATAGAGACCTCACAGTGGTCATAGCTCACAGTGGTCCTAGACAGGTAATAATGTTCATAGTGAGGTCATAGTTGTCATAGCTAATAATGGTCACAGAGTGCTCACAGTGGTCATAGAATGCTCTCAGTAGGCATAGAGAAATCACAGTGCTCATGGAGAGCTCATAGTTGACATAAACAGCTCACAGTACCAATAGAAAGCCCACAGTGGTCAAAGGTCATATGAGTCTTAGAGAGATCACAGCAGTCATTACTCATAGTGGTCATAGAGAACTTAAAGTGGTCATAGAGAGGTCACAGTCATCAAAGATATCACAGTGGACATAGGTCATAGTGTTCATAGCTTACAGTGGTTATTGAGACCTCACAGTTTTCACAGAGAGATCACAGTGGTCATAGAGAACTCACAGTGATCACAGAGAGTGCATAGTGGTCATAGCTCACAGTGCTGATACAGAGTTCACAGTGGTCATAGCTCATAATGTTCACATAGAGCTCACAGTGCTCATAGTTCAAACTGGTCTTACAAATGTCTCAGTGGTCATAACTCATAGTGATCATGCAGAACTCAAAGTGGTCATAGAGAGGTCACAGTCATCAGAGATATCAGAGTGGTCATAGAGAGCTCAGTGGTCATAGCTCACAGTAGTCACAGAGAGCTCACTGTGGTGAAAGATAGCTCACAGTGGTCAAAGAGAGCTCACAATGGTCATAGAGAACTCATAGAGATCTTAGCTCCAAGTGGAAATAGAGAGCTTACAGTGGTCATATAGAGATCACAGTGATCATAGTCAGCTCACAGAAGTCCTAGCAAGCTCACAGTGGTCATAGTGAGCTCACTGTTGTCATAGACAGCCCAAAATTGTAATACCGAGGTAATAGTACTCATAGCTCACAGTGGTCACAGAAAGCTCATAGTGGTCATAGAAAGTTCTCAGTGGTCATAGGTCATTGAGATCATAGAGAGCTCATATTGGTCATAGAGAGCTCAGATTGGTAATAGATAGTTCACAGTAGCCATAGCTCATGGTGGACATAAAGAGCTCAGAGTGATCATAGCTCATAGTGGTCATAGGGTGCTAACAATGTTCTTATAGAGCTCACAATTGTCATGGAGAGCTCACAGTTGTCACAGAGAGGTCAAAGTGGTGATAAAGAAGCCATAGTGCACATATCTCACAGTGGTCACAGAGAACTCATAGTGGTCATACTCCATAGTCTGATAAGAAATCTCTTGTGGGGGCTGGAGAGGTGGCTCAGGAGTTAAGCCTCTGCTTTGCAGGCGGAAGGTCTTGAGTTCGGATCCCAGATCCCATGTATAGACACCAGGCAGACACATGCACACCCATACATACATACGCATACATGCACAATTGAATAAATAAAAAAATTAAAAAAACAAAAAAGAAATCTCTTGTGGTCATAGAGAGCTAATAATGGTCATAGTGAGCTCAGAGTGGTCACAGAGAATTCATAGTGTTCATAGACAGTTAACGGTCATCAAATATTTCACAGTGGTCATAGAAAGCTCATAGTGGTCATAACTTACAGTGGTTATAGAGAGCTCATAAAGGTCAAAGCTCACAGTGGTCATAGAGAGCTCACAGTGTAATAGGCAGCCTCCGAGGTTATAGCTAACAGTTCTCTAAAGCTCATAATTATCCAAGCTCATAGTGGTCATATAGAGCTCATATGGCCATGGAGAGCTCAAAGTGGTCATAGAAAGCTTCCAATGGTCATTGTTCATAGTTTCCATAGAGAGTTCACAATGGTTATAGCTCATATTGGTCATACATAGCTCAGAGTGATCATAGATCATTGAGGTCATAAATAGCTCACAGTGGTTATTCTGAGCTCACAGTGGTCATAGACAGCTCACAGTGATCATACAGAGCTTATAGTGGTCACAGCTCATAGTCATCACAGATATCTGATAATGGCCATAATGAGCTCACAGTCGTCAAAGAGAGTTCACAACGTAAATAGAGAGCTCAGAGTGGTCAAAGCTCATAGGGGTCATAGAGGGCTCATATTGGACTTACCTCTCAGGAGTCAAAGAGTGTTCATGGTGGTCATATCTCATAGTGGCATAGAGAGCTCATAGTGATCACAGAGAGCTCATAGTGGTGATCACTCATGTTTGTTGCAGATTGGTCAGAGTGGACATAGCTCATAATAGTCAAAGAGAGCTAAAGGTTACCTCACTGTGGTGATAGAGAAATCAGAGTAATCATAGAGAGCTCAGAGTGGTCATATCTCACATTGGGCATGGAATACTCACACTGCACATAGCTCACAGTGGTCATAGAGAGCACGCAGAAGTCATTGCCCAGAGTGGTCATAGAGAGCTCATAATGATCACAGAGAGCTCACAATAGTCATAGCCCATAGTGGTCATTGAGAGTTCACAGTGGTCATAGCTTCTTTTGGTTATAGAGAGGTCAGAATGGTAATAGCTCATCATGGTCATAGAGAGCTCACAGTGGCCATAGAGAGTTCAAAGTGTTCATACAGAACTCACAGTGGCCATAGAGAGCTTACAGCAGTAATAGAGAGCTCATAATGACCATAGAGAGCTCACAGTGGTCATTGAGAGTTCACAGTGATCATAGCTTATATTGGTTTCAGAGATGTCAGAGTGATCATAACTCATCATGGTCATAGAGAGCTCACAGTGGCCATAGACAACTAAAGTGTTCATACAGAGTTCAAAGTGGTTGTAGAGAACTCACAGTAGTCATAGAGAGCTGACAGCAGTCATAGAGAGCTCATAGTGGTCACAGGTCACAGTGGTCACGGAGAGCTCATTGTATTCATAGCTCTTAGTGGTCATAAAGAGCTCACAATGTCCAAAGTGTGCTTACAGTGGTCACGGACAGTTCACAATGGAAATGGAGAGCTCACAGTGGTCATAGCGCATAGAAGTCAAAAAGAGCTCATAGTAATTCTAGAAGCTCACAGTGGTCCTAGGTCATAATGGACAAAGAAAGCTCACAGTGGTGAAAGACATATCACAGTGCCCATAGCTCATAGTCATTAAAATAATCTCACAGTGGTCATATCTGATAATGGTCATGTAGTACTTAGAGTGGTCAGGTAGAGCTCTCCTCAAGTGGTCACATTGGTGACAGAGAGATCACCATTTTGATAGACAACTCACAGTCGTTATAGAGAGCCCATAGTTGTCATAGAAAGCTCACAGTGAATATAGAGATATCACAGTGATCCTAGAGAGCACATAGTGTTCATAGAGCTCAAAGTGGTCTTACAGAGGTATCAGTCGTCAAAGATTTCAAAGTGATCATAGAGAGCTCACAGTGGTGATAGCTCACAATGGTCATAGTGAGCTCAGAGTAGTCATAGTGCACAGTGGTTATAGAGTTCTTGCAATGGTCATAAAGAGATTATACTGCTCATAGCTAACATTACTCACAGAGTGCTCATAGTTGTCCTAGCTCATCGTGGTCATAGAGAATTCACAGTGACCATAGAGAGCTCAGAGTGGTTATAGCTTGTCATGGTTTGAAATGTGTCCCCCACAGTCTCATGTGTTTAACAAGGTCATAGCACCTTGAGAAGTGGAGCCTTGCTGGAGGAAGGGAGCCACAAAGGATGGGCCTTGAGGTGGATTAGTTCCACTCTACTCTAGGAGAAGTTGGGTTTTGTAAGAGCAGTCTGCTGCTCTCAGCTTCCAAGATGTCTGCAGTGACCTAGCCTCCTCCAGCTTTGGCCAGCCAGTCATGCTACCTCTGCTTTGAGAGACTGTACCTTCCCTCTGGAACTGTAAGCTGAATAAATCTCTCTTTCTCCCTTAAATTGCTTGACTTTGGGTGCTCTCTCACAGGAATAGTAAAGAGTAACTGTTACAGAAATTGGTACTGGGTAGTGGGGTATTGCTGTGATATCAAGAACAGCTGGTTAGAGCTGGAGAGGTGGTTCAGGGGTTAAGCCTGTCTTGCAGGCAGAAAGGCCTAAGTTCAGATCCTATACCCGCGTATAGATGCCGGGCAGGAGCAGGGGTAGCCAGTGTTTCTGGTCCTACTAGGGCGGAGCCTGTGAATCCGGGGCAGAGTAAACAAGGAAAAGGTTGAGGCGGTCCATGGTGGTTCCTGAATTCGCCCGTGCTTCTACACATACATACACACGCGCGCACACATACATACACACACGTGCTGCACACACGCACAATTGAGTAAATAATAATAAAAAAATTAAAAACTAAACTAAAAAAAAAAAAAAAAAAAAAAAACAGCTGGCACCACAACATGAAGTTGCTGTGAAGCTGAGAAAAGTTGGTACCCAGTATTATGGCCAATGCTGTGATTTGGCTAGTGTGCCTTTGGAACTGTTTGTTGGGAGAAATATGGAGAACTTTGGAATTTCGTGCTGGGAACGTCTTTGCATTTTGTTGAGGGGGGCAAATGGGCCTTTCTTGTGAGAACTCAGAGGAGAGCAATGCTGTGAGAGACTCAGACAATGAAAGCCCAGCTAGTGATGGTCCATAGGGGAACAAAGACTGTGTTTGCAACTGGACGAGTGACACATGGAGCCATGTGGTGGCCAAGGGTTTCGTGAATTTTGCCCTCATCCTGAAAGCTTGCCTGAAATTAAACCGGAGTGGTTGGTGGAGGAAATTTCAAGGCAATATAATCTTGACAATGTGATATGGCTACTTTTTAGTTGTCTTCAGAATTATGAAAAAGAGCAAAGAATCAGGAAGAAGCAAAAACTGTAAGATCTGATGATGAAAAATATAATGCCAAACTTGAACCAGGAAGAAGCAGAGAACAAAATGGCTATCAAAGAGATTAGCTCCACTTGTAAATCAAAGCCTGCTCCAATTTGAATAATAGGAGAGGCCCTAGTTTGAGGGCAAGATCCTCCAGGAAGCCTCCAAGGAAGGAATGCAAATCCTTTCAGAAGACTGGAGCTAAAGGGTGGAATTCCAAAGCAAGAGTTGGTTCCTCTTACAAAGCAACTGCCTAGGAGTTTCAGATGCAGAATCAGCTGTGATTCAAGGGGGCCAGTCTTGGCAAAGTCACCCACGTGGTTCTGGTTTTAGAGGCATCAGTGATGCAAGAGGGAGGAGACGTGGAGTCCTCCTCCAAGATTTCAAAAATTGGCAGAATCCAGGCATCATGAGGCAAGAGGCCTGAAGTTTAGAGACCCAAGAAGGGCAGTTAGTGCTGTAGAATTAAAGCCTGGTTTGCTATTGAGAAGTAAAGATATTAGAAATGTCAGAGACAACATGGGACACCTGCCAATTAGAGATGTATACCCTGGAAGGAGTCAGGTCAAGAGAGCAGCTGCATTGGAGGGGTGGAACCAAAGCCCCTTTAAATTGAGATGATTTTGGGCGATCTAGCCCCTCATGGCCCTCTAGTGCCATGAATCTGTTTCTTGTTTCCTTGCTCCTCGTGAATTCCATGCCTAGGCACTGTGAGTTCTCATGGGCTCCCTAGCCCCTTATGGCACTCTAGTGCCATGAGCTCTGTTTCATTTCTGCTTCTCATGGAGATGCCCTAGCTCCTCATGGCGCTCCACGTCTGGAGTCCATGAGTTCCAACCTTTCTCTTTTCTAATAAACTCTATCTTAATCCTCAAAAAAAATAAATAAATTGAGATGATTTCAAGGAGAGGCTCACCTGTTGGACTTGGAGCTACAAGATTTGGAGTTTGTCCTGATGGTTTTCAGTCTTGTTGTGGACAGATCTTTCCTGGATATGCCCCCATTCCTTCCTTTTGGAATGGGAATGTTTTTTTCTGTACCATTTTATGTTGGAACTATGTAACTTGTATTTTGATTTTACAGGAGGCTTTGGACTTTGGACTGTGTTGGGACTACTGATGTAGTCTATGAAGGCTTTTAAAGTTGGACTGAGTATGGTTTGCATAATGAGATGGCAATGAGCCTGTGGGGGCCAAGGGTGGAATGTCATGGTTTGAAATGTGTCCCCCACAATCTCATGTGTTTAGCAAGATCATGGCACCTTGAGAGGTAGAGCCTTGCTAGAGTAAGGGAGACACAGGGGTGGGCCTTGAGGTGGGTTAGTTGCACCCTACTACTAGGAGAAGTAGACTTTTGTAGCAGCAGTCTGCCACTCTCAGCTTCCAAGATGTCTGCGGTGACCTAGGCTCCTCCAGCTTTGGCTAGCCAGTCATGCCGCCTCTGATTTGAGAGACTGTACCTTCCCTCTGGACCTGTAAGATGAATAAATCTCCCTTTCTCCCTTAAATTGCTTGACTTTGGGTACTCTCTCATAGCAATAGTAAAGAGTAACTGTTACATAGCTCATAGTTGTCATAGAAAGCTCACAATTGTCATAGCTGATACTTGTCATAGAGAGCTTACAGTGGTCATATCTCATATTGGTCATAGAGAGCTCAGAGTGGTCATAGCTTAATGTGGTCATAGAGAGCTCAGTCATTATAGATAACTCACAGTAGTCATTCAGAGCTCACAGTGGTCATAGAGTTTACAGTGGTCATAGCTCGTAGTGGCCATACAGAACTCAAAAAGGTCATAGAGAGTTTACAGTGGGTATAGCTCACAGTGGTTATTGAGAGCTCATAGAGGCTTCACAGTGGTCATAGAGATCTCATAGTGGTCATACCTCAAAGTGGTCATAGAGTGCTCACGGTGTATACAGTCCTCATAGTGCTCATAGAGTGCTCAGAGTTGACATAGATGATAGTAATCATAGAAACCTCAGAGTGTTCATGGCTTACAATTATTATAGGGAGCTCGTACTGGTCATAGAGAGCTAACAATATTCATACAGAGGTCACAGTGGTCAAAGAGAGCTCATAGCGGTCATAGTTTTCACAGTTCCCAGTGATCATAGATAGCTCACAGTAGTCATAGCTTATATTGGTCATAAGGAGCTCATATGGCCATAGTGAGCTCAGGGTGGATAAGGAGAGCTCACAATGGAAATAGACAGCTCATAGTGTTCATAGCTCATGGTGATGATAGAAAGCTCAGAGTGGTCATAGCGAGCTCAGAGTGGTCATACAGAGCTCACAGTTGTCATGGCTTATACTTGGCTTAGACAGGTCACAGTGGTCCTTGACAGCTTACAGTGCTCATAATGCATAGTTGTCATACAGAGCATATAGTCCTCAGAGCTCACCACGATCATACCTTAAAGTGGTCATAGAGAGCTAATAATGTTCACATTTTCTCACAGTACTCATAGCTCATAGTTGTCATAGAGATCTCATGGTGGTCATAACTCATAATTGTCATGGAAAGCTTATAGTGGTCACAACTTATATTAGCCATAAAGAGCTCACAGTGGCCGTAGCACAGAATGATCATAGAGAATTCAAAGGTCATGAAGAAATCACAGTTGTCAGATATTTCAAAGTGGTCTTAGAAAGCTCATTATGTTCATAGAGAGCTTACAGATTTCATAGTGAGCTTACAGTCATTATTGCTCATAGTAGGCACAGAGAACGCACACTGGTCATACAGATCTCTCAGTGATCATAGAGAGCTCAGAGTAGTCCTAGAGAGCTCAGAGTAGTCACAGCTCACACTGTGTATAGAGTGCTTACAGAGGTCATAGCTCACAGTGATAAGACAGCTCACAGTGGTCAAAGAGCTCATAGTGGTCATTGAGAGCTCACAGTGGTCACAGATAGCTCAGAGTGGCCATAGCTCATAGACATAGAGAGCTCATAATGATTTTGGAGCACTCACAGTGATCATGAAAAGCTCACTGTGTTCATAGCTCATAGTGGTCATAGAGAGCTCATTATAGTCACTGAAAGATCAGAGAGGTCATAGCTCATTGTGGAAATAAAGAGCTCACAGTGGTCATAGACATCTCATAGTGGTCATACCTCAGAGTGGTCATATAGTGCTCATGGTGAACAGAGCTCATAATAATTATATAGTCCTCATAGTGCTCATAGAGTGCTCAGAGTTGACAGAGGTCATAGTGGTCATAGAAACCTCAGAGTGTGCACGCTTACACTTGTTATAGAGAGCTCACACTCATCATAGAGAGCTCATAGTGGTCATAAAGAGCTCACAGTGTTCACACAGAGGTCACAATGGTCATAGAGCTCACAGCTATCATAGCCAGTTCAGAGTGTTCACAGCTCCCAGTAATCATAGATAGCTCATAGTAGTGCTAGCTTATATTGATCCTAAAGAGCTCATAGTGGCCATAGTGAACTCTCAGTGGACAAGGAGAGCTCACAATGGAAATATACAGCACACAGTGTTCATAGCTCATAGTAGTGATAGAGACCTCACAGTTGTCATGGCTTATCATAGCTCATAGTAGTGATAGAGACCTCACAGTTGTCATGGCTTATACTTGTCCTTGACATCTCACAGTAGTCATAACTTAGTTATCATAGAGAGCACAGAATCCTCAGAGCTCAGCATAGTCATACCTCAAAGTGGTCTTAGAGAGCTAATAATGTTCGCAATGATTTCACAGTGCTCACACATCATAGTGCTCATAGAGAACTCACAGTGGTCATAGCTCATAGTTGACATGGAAAGCTCACAGTGGTCACAGTTCATATTGGTCATAAAGAGCTCATAGTGGCCATAACTCAGAATGGTCATGGAGAGGTCACAATTGTCAGATATTTCACAGTGAATCATAGAGGGTTCATTGTGTTCATAGGGAGCTCACAGATTTCATAGTGAGCTCACAGTTGTCATGCACACAGTGGTCAAAGAGAATTCACAGTGTTCATGAAGATCTCTCAGTGGTCATAGAGAGCTCACAGTAGTCATTGAGAGCTCACAGTGGTTACAGAGAGCTCACAGTGTTATAGAGAACTCAAAGTTGTAATAGCTCACAATGGACATTGAGAGCGCATGATGGTTTTGGAGCACTTAAGAGTGATCATGAAAGCTCACAGTGGTCATAGCTCACAGTGTCATAGAGAGCTCACAGTTGTCATAGAGAGATAATAGTTGTCATAGAGTACTGCCAGTTTTGACAGACAGCTCACAATGGTCATAGAGTGCTTACAGTTTTCATAGCTAATCTTAGTCATAGAGAGCTCATAGTAATCACAGAGAGCTCATAATGGTCATAAAGAGCCCACAGTGGGGCTGGAGAGGTGGCTCAGGGGTTAAGCCTCTGCCTTGCAGGCGGAAGATCCTGACTTTGGATCCTAGACCCCACGTATAGACGCCGGGCAGAAGCAGGGGCAGCCTGCGCTTCTGTCCTGGTGGGGCGGAGCCTGTGAATCCCAGGGCAGAGTAAACAAGGAGGAGGTGGAGGCGTCCATGGTGGTTCCCGAATTCGTCCGTGGTTCTACACACACGTACACACACACACATACATACACACACGCGCACACATGCATACACGCACAATTGAATAGATAATAAAAAAAAATTAAAAAAATAAAGAGCCCACAGTGGTCATGGAGAGCTCACAGTGGTCATAGCTTAGTGTGGTCATAGAGAGCTCAAAGTAATCATGGAGAGGTCACAGTCGTCACATATTCCACGGTGGTCATAGAGAGTTCAGTATTCAAATAGAGCTCACAGTGCTCATAGAGAGTTCACAGTGGTAATAGAGAAGTCATACTGGTAATAGATGATAGTGGTGATAGTGATTCCCTGTAGCCATAGAGACCTCATAGTTGTCATAGCTCATAGTGATCATAGAAAGCTCACAGTGGTTATAGCTCATAGTAGTCTAAAGAGCTCAAGGTGGTCACAGAGAGTTCACAGTGGTCATAGAGAGGTCACAGTGGTCATACTGAGCTCACAATTGGCAAAGTTCATTGTGGTCATAGCTCATAGTGATGACAGAGTCCTCTTGTGGCAATAGAGAGATCACAATGTTCCTAGCTCATAGTGGTCATACAAAGCTTGGAATTGTCACATCTTATAGTGTACAAAGAAAGCTCACAGTGGTCCTAGAGAGTTCACAGTGGCAAGAAAGTGCTCAATATTGTCATAGCTCCCAATGGGCATAGAGAGTTCATAATTGTCATAGAGATCTCACAGTGATCATGGATTTTATTGTTCATAGACAGCTCATAGTGATCCTAGAGAGCTCATAGTGGTAACACATCATACTGGTCATAGATATCTCAGAGTGTTCATAGCTCATAGTAGTTATAGAGTGTGCAAAGTGGTCATAGCTCATGGTAATCATAAAAACCTCATAATGGTCATAGACAACTCACAGTGGTCATAGTTCCTAGGGATCATAGAGATCTCACAGTGGTTATAGCTCACAGTGGTCATAGCTCATAGTAGTCCTAGAAGGCTAATAATATTCACAAAGAGCTCACAGTGGTCAGAGATCATAGTGAACATAAAGAGCTCACAGTGGTCATAGCTCACAGCATCATAGAGAGATCACAGCAGTCATAGAGAGCACACAGTGGTCATAAAGAGCTTACAGTGATCATAACTCAAAGTTTCATAGAGAGCTCAAACTGGCCACAGTTAGCCCACAGTTATCACAGGGAGCTCACAGTGGAAATGGAGACCTCATACTGGTCATAGTTCATAGTGGTCATAGAGAGCTCATAATGGTCATACAGAGCTCACAGTAATCATAGAGAACTGACAGTTGTCCGAGAGAGCTCATTGTGGTCATAGCTCACAGTGGTCATAGGGTGTTCATGGTAATGATAGAGAGCTCACAGTGGCCATAGGCCATACTCATCATAGAGAGCTCATAGTGGTCTTAGAGAGCTCCCAGTGATTATTCATCATAGTTATCATAGAGAGCTCAAAGTACTCATAGCTCACAGCATTCACACCTCACAGTGGTCTTATAGAGCTAATAATGTTCATAGTGAGCTCACAGTGCTCATAGATCATTTCTCATAGAGAACTCACAGAGGTCATAGAGAGCTGATAACGCTGTCTATGTGCTCATAACTCATATTGTTCATAGACAACTAAGAGTGGCCATCAGTAATCATAATCATAGAGAGTTCAAAATTGTCATAGCTCATAGTGGTCATGGAGAGCTCACAGTTTTCATAGCTCATAGTGGTCATAGAGATCACAGAGGTCATAGGTCATAGTGCTCATAAAGAGCTCCCAGTGGTGATAGAGAGTTCACAGTGGTCATAGCTCATAATGGTCATAAAGAGTTCACAGTTGACATAGCTCCTAGTGGTCATTGAGAGCTCATACTGACCATAGAGATATCACAGTGGTCATAGCTTCTAGTGGTCATTGAGAGCTCACAGTGGTCACAGATAGCTCACAGTTGTCATAAGTCATAGAGGCCATAGAGACCTCACAGTGGTCATATCTCACGTTGGTCCTAGAGAGCCCAAAGTGGACACTGGGAGCTTACAGTGGTCAAAACTCACAGTGGTCATAAAGAGCTCACAATGGTCATAGCTCATAGCTGTCATAGAGATCTCAGAATGCACATAAGGAGGTCAAAGTGGTGATAGATCATAATGGTCATATAGAGCTCACAATGTTCATAGCTTACAGTGGTCATAGAGAAATTACAGTATTCATAGCTCATAGTTCTCATAGAGAACTCATAAAGGACCTTGAGAAGTCACAGTCCTCATAGTTCATAGTGGTCTTAGCTCATAGTGATCATAGACAGCTCACACTGCTTATAGGTCATTGTGGTAATATAGGACTCATGGTGGTCATAGAGACATCACAGTGGTCATAACTAGCTCTCAAGGATCATAGAGAGCATACTCTTGTCATAGAGAGATCACAATGGTCATAGAAAGTTCACAGTAGACATAGAGAGCTCACATTCCTCACAGTGAGCTCATAATCATCATATCACATTGGTGATAGAGAATTCACAGTGTTCATAGCTCAAAGTATCACAGAAAGCTCACAGTGTTCATATCTCCTGATGTTGATAGAAAGCTCATAATGGTCATAGCTCATAGGAGTCATTAACGGTCATTGATAGTTCACAGTGGTCAAAGAGAACTCATAATGTTCATAGCTCATGGTGGTCATAGAGAGCTCATAGCATTCATAGAGAGCTCACACTGGTCATAGATCATAGTGTTCCTAAAGAGCTCAAAGTGCTAATAGTTTATAGTGGTCATACAGAGCTTACCGTGGTTAAGTTCATAGTATTTACCGAAAGCTCATGGTAGTAAAATAGAGTTCACAGTGGTCATACAGAGATTACAGTGGTCACAGAGAGGTCACAGTTGTCACTGAGAGCTCACAGTTCTCATACAGAGCTCATAGTTGTGACAGCTAACAGTGGTCATAGAGAGCTCACAGTATTCATACAGAGGTCACAGTTGTCACAGAGAACTCACAGTGTTCATGGAGAGCTCACAATCGTTATAGTGAGCTCAGAATGGTCACAGTTCATACTGTGGTCCTAGAGAGCTCAGAGTGGTCATAGAGAACTCATAGTAGTGATAGTGAGCTCACAGTGCTCACAGAGAGCTCCTAATGGTCATAGCTTACAGTAGTCATGGAGAGCTCATAGTTACTATGGAGAACTCACTATGGTCATACACAGCTCACAGTGATGATAGCTCATAATGGTCATAGAGAAGTCATAGTGGTCATAGATAGATAACAGTCATCATAGCTCATAGTGGTCATAATGATCTCACAGTTGTTATAGCTCACTGTGGTTATAGATAGCTAATAATGTTCATAGAAGGCTCAGAGTAGTCATAATTCAAACTGATCACTTTGGTCATATCATAGTGGTCATAGGGAAGTCATAGTGGTCACAGCTCACAGTGGTCATGGAGAGCTCATAATTGCCATATCTCATAGTGGTCATAGATTGCTCATTCTAGTCATAGCTCACAGACCTCATAGAGCGCTCATAGTGGTTCTAGCTCATATTGTTCATAGAGAGTGCATAGTGGTCATTCAGAGCTTATAGTAGTCATAGGTCATAGTGGTCATAGAAACTGTTCATAGCTCATAGTCATTATAGAAAGCTCACAGTGTTTATAGAGAACTCATAGTTGTCATAGAGCGCTCATAGTAGTCACAGCTTACATTTGTCACAGTGAGCTCAGAATAGTCATAGCTCATAGTAGTCTTAGAGCGCTCATACTGGTCATACAGAGCTCAAAGTGGTCCTAGAGAGTTCACAGTGTTCATAGACAGCTCAAAGCATCATAGAGAGATCACAGCAGTCATAGGGAGCTCACAGCGTTCATGGAGATCACACAGTGGTCATAGAGAGTTCTCAGTGGTCATAGAAAGCTCACAGTTGTCATAGAGGCCTCATAGTGGTCACAGCTAACAGAGGTCATAGAGTGCTCATGGTGGACATGGAGAGCACATAGTGGTCATTGCTTATTCTGGTCATTGAGAGCTCATAGTGATCCTAGAGAACTCATAGTGGTCATATCTCCCATTTGTCATAAACAGATCACAGTGGTCATAGCTCATACTGGTCATAAAGAGCTCACAGTGATCTTAGTTCAGCGTTGTTACAGAGCTCAGTGGTCATAGTGATGAGATCACTATTGTCATAGCTCACAGTAGTCAGAGGGTGTTGCAGTCTCGGGGTCCCATGGAGACCCTTGGGGGCGGGGATAAGCTGGCACGAAGTCAACAACACAGACTCCGGGAGTCAGGTGAGTGGCAACAGCAGGCTCACAGGCTTGCAGGCTGGCTCATTTATTATAAGTATGGGGGCAGCCTATATATCCCACCCAATATCCCATAAGTCCCAGCGTAAGGTTTTTGCTGTGTTGTCCTGTCCGGGTTGGTTCTCTCAGCCAGGCATTTGACATCAGCACCAGGCACAGTCCAGGCACAGCGGCAGGTTCTTGCTTGGGGAAGTTGCATTTGCACATGCGGCCCACACAGACAATACAGGCCTGCGTGGTCCATTCCTCTTACAAGAGGGAACTCACAATGGTCATAGAGCCCTCACAGTTGTCATAGCTCAGAATGGTCATAGCTCACACTTTTCATAGATTGCTCACATTAGTCCTGGCTCACAGTGGTCAGAGAGAGCTCACAGTGGTCATAATTCATAGTGGTCAAAGAGAGTTCATAATGTTGATACAGAGCTCACAGTGTACATAGATCATAGTATTTATAAAGATGTCATAGTGTTTGTGGCTCACAGTGGTCATAAAGATCTGATAATGTTCAGAGTTAATTCAAAGTGTTCATGGCTCTTAGTGGTTATAGAATGCTTAAAGTGATGACAGAAAGTTCACAGTCATCAAAGATTTCACAGTTGTCATAGAGAGCTCATAGTGGTCATAGAGAGCTCATAGTGGTCACAGCTCACAATAGTCATAGAGAGCTCAGAGTGGTCATAATTCAAAATTGACATAGAGAGCTCAAACTTGTCATAGTGAGCTCACAGTGATCACAGAGAGCTCACAATGAAAATAGAGACTTCACACTGGCCATAGTTCTTAGTGGTCATAGAGAGTTCATAATGGTCATAGAGAAAACTCATACTTGCCACAGAGGGCACATAGCCACCATAGCTTACCGAGGTCATAGAGCGATCATAGTGTCATTGTGCTCATAGAAAAGTCACAGTGGTCAAAGAGAAGTAACTCTCAGTGGTCATAGGTCATAGTTGTCATAGAGAACTCACAGTGGTCATATCTTACAGTGGTCATAGAGAGCTCATAATGGACAATGTGTGCTAACAGTGATCATAGTAAATAGTGGTCATAGAGGGCTCACAGTGGTCATAGCTCACAGGGCTCATAAAAGCTCACAATGGTCATGGAAAGCTCAGAGTGATGATAGCTTATAATGGACATGAAGAGCTCAAAGTGGTCAGAACTCATAATGGTCACTGAGAGGTCATAAGGGACAAAGACTGCTCATAGTGGTCAGAGCTTATAGTGGTCTTAGAGAGTTCATAGCAGTCTTAGCTCATAGTTGTCATAGAGGGCTCACTGTGGTCATAGTTCACAGCTGTCTTTCAGAGCTCAATTGTCATAGAGACCTCGCAGTGTTCATAGAGTGAATACAGTGATATTTGAGAGTTCTCTATTACAACTGTTTATGGTTTATGACCACTGTGACCTCCCTGTGACCACTTTGAGCTCTCTATTAACAGTGTAAGCTAATACCAGAGTGAGCTGTCTGCGGCCACTGTAAGCTCTCTATGACCACTATAAACTATGACCATCTTGATACCTCTATGACCACGATGATCTTTGACCACTGTGAATTTTCTATGTCCTTTATGAGCTCTCCATGACCACTGTGAGCTATTACCACTAGGACCATTCATTCTATGACCATTATGGATATGACCACTATGAGATACCTATGACCACTATAAGATCTCTATGAGTACTATGACCTCTCTATGACCCCTATCAGCTATGACAACTTTGAATTCTTTATGATCACTATGAGTTATGACCACTGTGAGCTCACTTTGACCACTGTATGCTCTATAAGACCAGTATGATCTAGGACCACTGTGAGGTCCATATGACCACTATGAGATGTCTATAACCACTGTAGTTCTCTATTAAAAATATGACCTATGACCACTGGGTTACCTCTATGACCACTATGAGCTATGACCACTGTGACTTCTCTATGGTCACTTTGAACTCTCAGTAACCACTGTGATCTCTCTCTAAACACTGTAGCTCTCTATGAAAAATATGAAATATGAACACTCTGAGTTTGCTATGATCACTATGAGGTATGACCACTGTGAGGTACCTATCACTGTTATGAGCTGAGACAACTGTGATATCTCGATAACAACTGTGAGCAATGACCACTGTTGTGGTTCATTGTCAATTATAGGCTCTATATGACCACTGTGAGGTATGACCATTGTGAGCTCTCTATCACCATTGTGAGCTCTATATGACCACTTTGAGCTCTTTATGCTCACTATGATCTATGACCACTGTAACCTCTCTGTGACTACTTTGAGCTCTTTATGTCCACTATAAATTCTTCTATGACCACTGTAGCTCACTATGAGGACAACTTTGAGCTCTGTATGACCACTACCAGCTCTATATGACCACTGTGAGTTCTCTATGATGACTGTGACTCTCTAGGTCCATTATGAGCTCTCTATGACCACTATAAACATTCTATGACCACTGTGAGCTATGCCTACTGTGAGCTGTCTATGATAATTAGAAGCTATGACCACTGTGAGCTCTCTATGATCACCGTGAGCTCTCTTTGACCTTTTGACCTCTCTATGACCACTTTGAGCTCTCTAAGATGACTGTCACCTCTTTATGAACACTCTGAGCTCTCTATGAGCATTATGACTTATGAACACTGTTTGCTCTCTATGACCACTATAAGCTATGTCCACTGTGAGCTCTTTATAACCATTATGACCTATGACCACTGTGAGCTCTCTTTCACCATGATGAGTGCTCCATAAACACTATGATCTATGACAATTGTGAACTCACTATGACCCCTATGAAGTTTCTATTAACACTCTGAGATCTCTGTGACCAATATGAGCGTTCATTGACCACTGTGAAATCTCTATCAATACTTTAGCTCTCTATGAGCACTATGACCTATCAGCACTGTGAGCTCTCCATGACCACTTTGAGATGTCTGTGACCTTTCTGAGTTCTCTATTACCTCTGTGAGAATTCTATCACCACTGTGAGCTCTCTATGACAATTATAATCCTTCTTTGTCCACTGTGAGTCTCTATGACCATTTGATAGTTCTATGACCACTGTGAGCTCTCTATGAGCACTATGACCTAAGACCACTGTGAGCTCTCTATGACCATTCTGAACTCTGTGAACTGTGTGAGCTTTCAATTACCACTATGAGTTGTCTATGTGAGATATGACCAATATCATCTCTCTATTATTACTAGGAGTTGTAATCACTATCAGCTGTCTGTGAAAACTGTGAGCTCTCTATGTGCATTTTGAGCTCTCTGAGATGACAGTGAACGTCTATGATCACTATAATCTCTGTGTTGTCACTGTTAGATCTCTGTAACAATGGTGAATTCTCTGACTACTGTAAGCTCAATATATCCACTATGAGCTATGACCACTGTGAGCTCTATATGACCATTGTGTCCTCTTCATGAACACTTTGAGCTCTCTATAACTACTGTGAGTACTCTGTGACCACTGGGAGCTGCCTATGACCACTATGAGCACTCAATGACTACATAGAGCTCTAGATGACCACTGTGAGTACTCTATGAGCAATGTGAACTCTATGACCACTGTGAGCTCTTTATAACCAATATGAGCTATGCGCACTATGAGCTATCTATGGCCACTGTGAACTATGACCTCTATGATCTCTCTATGGCCACTATTAGCTCTCTATGACTACTAAGAATTATGAACAATGTGAGCTCTTTATTATCTCTGAGCTATGACCACTGAACTCTTGATGACCATTGTGAGCTATAACCAGGTGAACTCTCTTAGACCACTGTGAACACTTTATGACCACTATTAGTTGAGAGCATTGTTACCTCTCTATGAACACTTTGAACTCTTTATGATAATTATGAGCTCTCTGTAACCCATGTAGCTCTCTATGAGCTATACGACATATGTCCATTGTGATCTCTCTATGATCATTGTCAGCTATGAGTTCTCTATGATCACAATGAACTAGGACCACTGTGAACTCTGTATGCCCATTATGTGCTATCAATACTGTGAGCTCTCTATGACCACTGTGAACTCTTTATGACCACTATCAGCTATGACCATTGTAGGTAATCAATGTCAACTATGAGCTATGACCACTATGAGTTCTCTATAATGAATGTGCACTCTCTATGACTAGTATGAGCTCTCTATGACCACTATTAGCTATGATCACTGTGAGTTCTGTAGGACCACTATGAGTTATGACTACTGGGAGCGCTCTAGGACCACTATGAGCTATCAATACTGTAAGCTCTCTATGACCACTGTAAGCTCTCTATGACCACCATTAACTAGGCCCACTGTGAACTCTGTATGCCCACTATGAGCTATCAATACTGTGAGCTCTTTATGACCACTATCAGCTATGAATATTGTAGGTACTCTATGTCCACTATGAGGTATGACTGCAATGAGCTCTCTATAACGAATGTGAGCTCTCTATGACCACTGTGAGCTCTCTATGACCACTATGAATAATCACCAATATAAGCTCTCTGTGACAACTGTGAGCTGTGACCACTATGCACTCTCTCTTACATCAATGAGCTCTGTATGATCACTGTGAGCTCTCTATGACCACAGTGAGGCTTCTGTGACAACTGTGACCTCTCTATGAGAACTTTGATCTCACTATGAGAACTGTTTGCATTCTATGACCACTGTAAGCTCTCTATGAGCACTATGAACTATGACCACTGTGAGATCTCTATGACCACTATGAGCTAAAGCAGTGTGAGTTCTCTAAGACTAGTGTGTTCTCTGATCACTGTGAGCACTCTCTTACCATTATGAAATGCAACCACTATGAGCTCTCTATCATCACTAAAAGCTATAACCACTGTGAGCTCTCTATGACCACTGTGAGCTCATGACCACTGTGACATCTTTGAGACTGTATGACCACTCTGAGCTCTCTATGACCACTATAACTCTATGAGGTCTTTATGACCACTATGTTCTATGACCACTCTGAGCTCCCAATGTCCATTATGGGCTGATTATGACGACTATGAGCTATGACCATTGTGAGCTCTCCATGGCAACTATGAGTCTACTGTGACTGCTACCAGATGTCTAGGAGCATTTTGAGCTATGATCACAATGAGCATTCTATGACCATTATGAGCCATGACCACTATGATTTCTCAATGTTCACTATCGTCTATGACCACTGTGATTCCTCTATCATTACTATAAGCATTGACCACTATAACCTTTATGACCACTGACATATGGCCACTGTCATATGACTACTTTGAGCTATGACCACTGTGACCTCTCTATGACCAATATGAACTCTCTATGAACAGGCTGAGCTATGATTTCTGTGAGTTCTTTATGATCACTATGAGGTCTGCATTACCACTATGAGATATAAACACTGTGAGTTGAATATAACCACTATGAGTTATGACCAGAATGTGCTCTCTATGTGCGCTATGATCTATGACCCTGTGAACTCTCTACTGCCACTAGGAACACTATATGAATACTACGTGCTATGACCACTGTCAGCTCTCTAGTACCACTTTGAGCTATGACCACTCTGCGCTCTCTGTGACCAATATGAACTCCCTATGGCCACAATGAGCTATCTCTACTTTAAGCTCTGTATGACCACTATGAGCTTTGACCACTGTGAGCTCTCTGGGACCACTATGAGGTATTGACACTGTGAGCTCTCTGTGACCACTGTGAGCTATGAAAACTTTGAGTATTCTATGACCACTGTGAGCTCTGTATGGCAACTATGAGCTCTCTGTGCCCACTAGGAGATATGGACACTGTAAGCTCTTTAAGATCACTATGAGAGCTATAACCACTGTGACATCTCTATGACCATGGTAAGCTCATTGTGACCATAAGGGCTATGACAACTGTGACTTCTCTATGACCACTTTGAGCTCTTTATGACCACTTTGAACTCTATCTCATCAATGCAGCTCTCTGTGAGCTATAATACCTATGACCACTGTGAGCTCTCTATTACCACTGAGAGCAATGACCATTGTGACCACTCTATGACAAATATGAACTATTACCACTGTGAGCTCTCTATGCCCACTATGATCTATCAACACTGTGAGATCTCTGTGACCTCTGTGAGCTCTTTATGACCACTTTGAGGTATGACCACTGTTAACTCTATATGACAGTTTGAGCTCTTATTGATTACTGTTAGCTCCCTACGACCACTGTAAGCTCTCTATGATCACTAGGAACTCTTTATGACCACTAGAAACTATGATCCATGTGACCTCTGTATGACCATTTTGCATGCTTTATGACCAATGTGAGCTCTACAGGACCACTGTGAGCTATGACCACTATCAGCTCTCTATGATGACTGTGAGGGATGAGCTCTATCAATTCTCATTGTGCATTATGAACTCTCTATGATGATTGTGAGCAATGACCACTGGTAACTCCCTTTGATTACTGTGAGCTATGACAACTCTGTGCTCTCTCTGACTATTATGAGTCCTCTATGATAACTGTGAATTATGACCATGATGAGTTCTCTATGACCACTGTGAACTATGACTACCATGAGGTCTCTATGACCACTATGAGCTATGACAACTGTGAGGTATCTGTTGTGGGGGTCCTCCGGGATCACAGCTCCGTCTTGCAGGCCGGTCTGGCGGGTCCTCCACAAGGGGGATTGGGGAAAGGTGAGTGAGCTGTCCGCCCGCTCCCAGCCCTCGCTTCCTGAGGACAATCAGATGCGACAGGGAGTCTAGTCAAGCAGGAACTCATTTATTGCAAGTCCACAGCCATCTTATATAGGTAGGCGAATTCCAAGGTGGGGAAATGGGCAACTAATGATCTTAAAGGTCAAGCCAGCATGCAGGCTGTATGTAGTGAAATTTCTTTTTTTTTTTTATTTTTTTATTATTATCATTATTTATTCAACTGTGTGCATGTGCGCGTGCGTGTGTCTGTGTGTGTGTGTGTGTGTGTCTGTGTGTCTGTGTATATGTGTGTAGAACCACAGACGAATTCGTGAACCACCATGGACGCCTCCACCTCCTTCTGTCCCGGGATTCACAGGCTCCATCCTACCAGGACCAGAAGCGCAGGCCACCCCCGCTTCCACCTGGCGTCTATAAGTGGGATCTGGGATCCGAACTCACGACCTTCCGCCTGCAAGGAGGAGGCTTAACCCCTGAGCCACCTCTCCAGCCCTGTAGTGAAATTTCTTTAAAACATCCTGAGGTACTCCCTCCTGACTTCCTCCATTCTGAGCTATTCAACACATCCTGAGCCACCCCCTCCTGACTTCCCCTGAGTTGGTCAAAACATCCTGAGCTGCCCTTAAGACTTCCTCCATCAAAACATCTTTGTCTAAACTTGCCAGATTATTGAGGTCACCTAGACTGAGATCCCCACAATCTGTGACCACTGTGAGCTTTCTGTGACCACTATGAGCTCCATAAGGCCACTATGAGTTTTCTATTACCACTATGAACTATGAGCGCTATGAGCCATCTATGACCTCTGAGGTATGACAAGTATGAGCTTTCTATGACAAAAGTGAGATCTCTATGATCACTATGACATTCTATGACCACTTTAAGCTTTCTCTGACCACTGTAGTTTTCCATCACCAGTATGAGTTCTCAGTGACCACAGTGAGCTCTCTATAACGACAATGATCTATAACCACTGTAAGCTCTCTATGATCACTGTGAGCAATGACCACTCTCAGCTCTCTATTACTACTTTTAGCTATGGTTACTGCAAGCTCTCAATGGCCAATATAAGCTCTCTATGTCCACTTTGAGATCTCTATGAAAACTATAGGCTATCACCACTGTGAGTGCTCTATGACCACTGTGAACAATCACCACTGTGAGGTCTCTATGACCACTACAAATTTTGACCACCGAGAGCTCTCTCTATGAACACTATGAGCAATGATTACTGTGAATTATTTCTGACCACTAAGAGCTATGACCTTTGTGTGTTCTCTATGACCATTATGAGCTAAGCCCACAGTGTGTTCTTATATTGCATTATGAGTTTTCTATGACCACTGTGAGCTAGGACCACTGTGAACCCTCTAGGACCACTATGGACTATGACCACTGTGAGCTCTCTATGACCACTATGAGACATGACCACTATGAGCTCTAAATGACCACTATAATCTATGACCACTGTGAAATCTCTATGTCCACTAGGAGCTATGACAACTTTAAAATTTCTATGACCACTCTGAAGTATGACCACTCTGAGCTCTCTATGACCACTATAGCTATGACCACTGTGAACTCTCTGTGACACTATGAGCTCTCTATGACCACTTTGAGCTCTGTAATACCATTATGAGCTATGACCATGTAATTTCTCCATGAAGATAAGAAGTCTCTATGACCAGTATGAGCAATGTCCCTTTGGGAACTCTCTATGATCATGTGAGATCTCTATGATCACTATAAGCTCTCTATGACCACTATGATCTGTGGCCACTGTGAGCTCGCTATCATTACTATGAGCTATGACCAATGTGAGATCTCTATGACCACTGTGAACTCTTTCTGACCCCTATTAGCTATGATCAATGTGACCTCTCTATGATTATTTTCAGCTCTCTATGATCACTGTAGCTCTCTATGAGCTATAAGATCTATGACCATTGTGAGCTCTCTATGACAACTGTGAGCTTTATGAACACTATGACCTATGACCACCATGGGCTCTCTATCACTATTATGAGCTATGACCATTGTGAGCTCTCTGTGATGACTATGAGTTCCCTTTGACATCTCTGATCTATGAGCTCTCTATGACTACTAAGAGTTATGAGCACTGTGAGCTCTCTATAACCACTGTCAACAATGACCACTGTGATCTCTCTGTGACCATTATGAGCTATGACCACTGTGATCTCTCTGTGACCAATGTGAGCTCTCTATACCATTGTGATTTTTCCATGACCACTTCGAGCAGTTTATGACCACTGTCAGCTCTCTACATCCACTATGAGCTATGAGCACTATGAGCTGTCCATGAACCCTGTGAGATATGACCATTGTGAGCTCTCTATGACCACTATTGTCTATGATAACTGTGATATCTCTATGAACACTATGAGCTATGGGCATTATGAGCAATCAATGAACACTGTGAGCTTTGAGCACTGTGCGCTATGAACACTGTGAGATCTCTATGACTACTATGAAGTATGAGTACTGTGACTCTGTATGACCACTCTGAGTTCTCTACAACCACTATGATCTATGACCATTGTGATCTCTCTATGACCACTATTAGAAAAGACCACTGTGAGCTCTTTATGACTACTATGAGCTATGACCTCTGTGAGCTTACTATGACCACTATGAACTATAACCATTGTGCATTCTCTATGACCATGATGAGCTTTCTATGACCACTGTGATCTATGACCACTGTAGGCTCTCTAATATTACTATGAGCCATGAGCATTGTGACTTCTCTATGAATACTATGATCTGTGACCACTTGAGCTCTCTATGATCTCTGTGAGCTATAAAAAGTGTTAGCTTTCTAGGACCACTAAGAGCTATGACCACTGTGAACTCTATGACCATTATGACTTATGGCCACTGAGAGCTCTCTATAACACCATGAGGTCTCTATATAAACCACTCTATATAAACACCACTCTGAGCTGTGACAACTGTGAGCACTTAAGACCACCATGAGCTATAACCACTGTGAAATCTCTATCACCACTGTGAGTTATGACTACACTGTGGAATCTATGACCACTAGGATCTATTACCACTGTCAGCTCTCTGTGATCACTATTACCTCTCTATGACCACTATGAGCTATGACCACTGTGACTGTTTTATGACCACTGTAAGCTCTCTGTTACTACTGTAGCTATCTATGAGCTATATGAACTATGACTATTGGGAGCTTTCTATTACAAGTATGAGCTATGACCTCTGTGAACTCTCTATGACCACTATGAACGATGACCACTGTGAGCTCCCTATGCCCACTATGAGCTCTCTATGACAATTGTGATCTATGTCCACTGTGAGATCTCTATCACCACTATGAGCTATGACCACTGTTGGCTGTGACCATTGTGAGTTCTCTATCACCCCTTTGAGCAATGACCACTGTGACTTCTCAGTGACCAATGTGAGCTCTCTGTCACCACTCTGAGCTGTGAGCTCTGTTAGCTCTCTTGGACGACTTTGAGCTGTGAGCTCTGTTAGCTCTCTTGGACGACTTTGAGATAATTCAAGTGTGAAATCTCTAAAACCACTATAAGCTATGACTACTGAGAGATCCCTATAGAGCATAGGGATCTCTGAGCTTTCTATGACTATTATGAGCTATGACACCTATGAGCTCTCTATGACTTCTGTAAACTAAGACAACTGTGTGCTCTCTATGAGAATTGTGAGCTGTCTATGATCACTGTACCTCTCTGTGGCCAGTTTGACTTCTGTATGAACACTATGAGGTATGACCATTGTGAACTCTCTGTGAATGCTATGAGCTATGACCACTGAGCTCTCTATGCCCATTAGTGGCTATAAACACTGTGAGTGCTCTGTGTCTGCGATGAGCTCTCTTTGACCACTATCGGCTATGACAACTGTGAGCACTTTATAACCATTGTGAGCACTTTATGATCACTTTGAGATATGATCATTGTGAACTATTTACATTCATTATGTGATCTCTCTATGACTACTGTGAACTATGATCACTGTGATCTCTCTATTACCACTTTGAATTATGACCACTGTTCCCTCTCTATGATCACTTTGAGCTTTCTGTGACCACTATGTGCTCTCTATGAAAACCATTGCTCCCTAGGAGCAAAACGACTTATGACCTCTGTGAACTCTGTATAAGCTCTATGAGCAATGAACACTGTGAGCTCTTTATAACCACTATGAGCTATGACCACTATGAACTCTCTATGACCACTATGATCTATGACCACTTTGAGCTCTTTAATACCACTATGAACTATGACCACTGTAATTTCTCCATGAAAATTAGGAAATCTCCATGACCACTGTGAGCAATAACCATTCATATGATATCTCCATGACGACTCTGAGTTCTCTAGGACCACTATGATCTGTGACCACTATGAGCTCTCTCTCACAAGTATGAGTTATGATCACTGTGTGCTCTCTATGAAGATTATGAATTCTCTGTGACCACTGTGTTCTGTGAGCACTCTCATCTCTGTGACCATTGTGAGATATGACCAAAGTGATCTCTCTATGATAACTATGAGTTCTGTGTGACCACTGTGAGCTCTCTATGACCATTGTAATTTCTCTGACAACTATGAGCTCTCTATTAACATTGAACTATGATCACTGTGAGCTCTCAATGACCACTATGAGATATTACTGTGAGCTCACTACTACCACTATGACCTCCCTATGAATACTTTCACTTATCTATGATTACTGTAAGGTCTGTATCACCACTGTGAACTTTGTAAACAGTATGAGCTCTCTTTTACCTCTGTGAGCTCTCTATGACTACTGTGGCCTCTCTATGCCATTTTGAGCCCTCTATGATGACTGGGAGGTTGTCTATGACAACTGTAAGCTCTGTATGAGAATGATGACCTATGACCATTGTGAGCTCTCTATTACCTCATAGCACTATGAACACGATGGGCTCTCCACTGGAACTTTCTAAGACCACTGTTAGCAGTCTATGACCACTTTTGAGTTCTCTATGACCATTGTGGGCTATAATTTCTATGAGCCATCTATGACCACTTTGAGCTCTCTATGATCACTATGAGCTATGACCACTCTGAGTTCTCCATTACCACATAGAGCTATGAACAGTATGAGCTCTGTATGACCACAATACGCTCTTTATGGAAACTGTGAGCAGTCTATGACCACTTTGAGCACTCTATGACAACTGTGATCTTTCTATGAACACTGTGAGCTCTTTATGATCACTAAGACCTATGACCATAGTGAGCTCTGTATGATCTCTATGAGTTTTGACCTCTGTGAGGTCTCTATGATTATTATGAGGTCTCTCTGAACACTGTGTGTTATGACAACTGTGAGCTCTCTATGACCACTATTAGCTCTCTCTGATCATTTTGAGCTATCTATAATCCCTGTGAGTTGACTTTCACCACTTTGAGCTCTCTATGACCACTGCGAGCTCTCTATGACCACAGTGAGCTCTCTATGACCACTATGAGCTATGACCACTGTGAGCTCTTTCTGTGCACTATTGGCTCTCTAAGATCCCCTTGAGATCTCTATGATCACTGTGAGCTCACTTTGACCACTGTGAGCTCTCTAAGACAACTGTGAGCTTTCAATGACTACAGTGAGCTCCCTGACCACTATGAGCTATGACCACTGTGACCTCTCTATGAGCAGTGTGAGGTCTCAATGACAACTGTGATCTTACCATGATGACTTTGAGCTCTCTATGAGCACTATGAACGATGACGACTGTGAGCAGTCTATGACCACTATTAGCTCTGTATGACTACTTTTATTCTATGACCATTGTGAATTCTCTATGACCATTATGAGTTCTCTATGGCTACTTTGAGCTATGAGCACTGGGAGCTCTCTATGACCACTATTAGCTCTCTATCATAAATTTGAGATATCTATAATCATTTTGAGCTCACTTTGACCACTGTGAGATCTCCAGGACCACTGTGAGCTCTCTGTGACCACTATGAGCTATGACCACTGTGGGCTTTCTATTACAATTATGAGCTATCGCCACTGTGTGCTCTCTTTGACCACTGTGAGCTGTGACCACTATGAGCCTTCTATGACCTGTGTGAGCTCAGTTTGACCAAGCCAAGTTCTCTATGACCACTGTGAGCTTTTTATGACAACTGTTAGCTCTCTATGACCACAATCAGTTCTATATGACACTATTAGCTATGACCACATGTGAGCTTTCTGTGACAATTATAAGCTACGACCACTGAGTTCTTTTTGACTACTGTGAGCTATGACCACTGTGAGCTTTTTATGACTTGTATGAGCTCACTTTGACCACTGTGAGAACTCTATGACCACTGTGAGCTCTCTCCATGACCAATATGGGTATGACAACTGATAGCTGTCTATGGCCACTATGAGCTGTGACCACTGTGAATTCTTTATGACAATTGAGCTCTCTATGATTACTGTGTGCTATTATCACTGTGAGCTCTCTGTGCCCGGCTTGAGCTATGACAAGAGCGAGCTCAGTATGAACACTGTGAGCAATCTATGACCATTTTCACATTTCTATGATGACTTTGAGCTTTCTAAGACAACTGTGAGCTCTCTATGACCACTGTGAGCTCTCCATGAGCACTATGAGCTATGACAACTGTTAGCTCTATGAGCTGTGACCACTGTGAAATCTCTGTGAGCAGCATGAACTCTCTATGACTACTATAATCTATGGCCAATACTATAATCTATGACCAATGTGAGCCCTTTATGACCACTATGAGCTATTACAACAGTGAGCACTATATTTCCATTATGAGCTCTCTGTTACTACTGTAAACTATAACCACAGTTTGTCCTATATGACCACTGTAAGCTATGACCACTGTGAGCTCTCTATGAATACTATGAGTTCTCTATGACTAGTATAAGCTATGACCAGTGGGACTTCACTATGAACACTTTAAGCATTTTATGACCATTGTGAGCTTTCTTTGACCACTGTGAGCTATGACACTGTGAATTCTCTATAACCTGTCAGAGCTCAGTTTGATCACTGTGACTTCTCAATGACCACTGTGAGATCTCTATGACCACAGTGAACTCTTCTTGACCACGATGAGCTTGACCAAGATGAGGTCTCTATGACACTTTTGAGCTAAGACCACTGTGAGCTCTCTTTGACCACTGTGAGCGCTGATCACTGAGAATTCTCTATGACCTCTGTGTGTTTACATTGACCACTGTGAGAACTCTATGACCATCCTCAACTATCTATAACCATAACCATGAGGTGTGACAACTGTTAGTTCTCTATGACCATTATGAGCTATGACCATTATGAGCTCTCTATGAATACTTTATGCTATTATCACTGTGAGCTCTCTATGACCACTATTAGCTCTCTATGACCACTTTGAGCTGTCTATGAGCACTATGATCTACTACCACTATGACCTCTCTGTGAAAACTATGAGGTCTCTATGACAACTCTGATCTCTCGATGACCAGCATGAGCCATAACAAGTGTGAGCTCAGTATGACCACCCTAAGCACTCTATGACCATTCGTAGCTCTCTCAGATCACTATGAGCCTTGACCACTGTGAGCCCTTTATTGACCACTATGAGGTATGACTAAAATAAGCAGTCTATTTCCATTATGAGCTCTCTGTTATGACTGTGAGCTATAATTATAGTTCTGTATGACCACTATGAGATATGACCAAAGTGAGCTCTCTATAAACACTATGAGCTCTCTATTACTAGTATGAGTTATGACAAGTGTGACTTCACTATGAACACTTTGAGCACTTTATAACCACTGTGAGTTCTCTATGGCCACTATGAGATATGAGAACTGGGAGGTTTCTATGACCACTGTGTGCTCTCTATGACTACTATGTCTTATGACCACTTGAGATCTCTACGAGAATTATGAGCTATGGCCTGTGAGCTCTGTATAGCCACTGTAGACTCTCTAACAGAATTATGAGATACAATGACTGTGAGCATTCTATAACCTCTATGAGTATCACCATTGTAAGCTCTCTGACAACTATAAGCTCTCTATTACAACTCTAAACTATGGCAACTGTGAGCTCTCTATTACCATTGTGAGATCTCTATGACCAGTGTATGCTCTCTATGACCACTCTGAGCTCCCTATGACCACTATGATCTATGAACACTTTGAGCTCTCTAATACCACTATGAGCTATGACCACTGTAATTTCTCCATGAAAATTAGAAGTCTCCATGACCTCTGTGAGCAATGACCATTCATGTGATATCTCCGTGACCAATCTGAGTTCTCTAGGACCACTATGATCTGTGGCCACTGTGAACTCTCTATCACTACTATGAGCTATGACTACTGTGAGATCTCTGTGATCACTGTGAACTCTTTCTGACCACTATTAGCTATGACCAATGTTATGTCTCTATTATTACTTTGAATTCTTTATCATTTTGAACTCTCTGTGATCACTGTAGCTCTCTATGAGCTGTAAGACCTATGACCATTGAGCCCTATATATGAACACTTTGAGCTATGCCATGTGAGCTAACTATCACCACAGGAATCACTCTACAAACACTTTGAGGTCTCTTTGAGCACTATGACCTATGACCACTGTAAGCTCTCTATGACCGCTAGGAAATATGACTATTGTGAACGTTTTATAACTACTCTGAGCTATGACCACTGTGATCTCTCTGTGATTAATATGAGCTTTCTATGACCATTGTGAGCTATGACCACTATGAGTACTCTATGATCACTACGACCTCTCTATGACCACTGTAAGCTATAACAACTGTGAGCTATCTGGGACCACTGTGAGCTACCACCACTATGAATTGTCTATAACCCCTATAATCTCTCTATGACCACTGTGAGCACTCTAGGAGCATTTTGACCTATCAAAACTTTGAGTGCACTACAGTGAGCTTTCTATGATTAATATGAGCTCTCTATGACCACTGTGAATTATGACCACTATGAGTACTCTATGATCAATATGTGCTATGGCCACTGTCCATTATCTGAGACCTCTGTGAGCTATCACCACTATAAGTTATCTTATATGTGATCTCCCTAGACTATTGTGAGCACTCTAGGAGCATTATGACCTATCAAAACATTGAGTACTCTATGACTATGACCTGGGGTAACTGTGAGCTCTCCTTGAACTTGTGAGCTCTCTATGAAGAGTATGAGCTCTCTATGAACACTCTGAGTTCTCTATGACCATTATGAGCTCTTGGTGACCACTGTGATTTCACTATGACCACTTTGAGCTTTCTAAGATCACTTTGAGTTCACTTTGACTACTGTGAGCTCTCTGTGACCACTGTGAGCTCTCAATGAGAACTGTGGACTATCTATGATTACAGTGAGCTCTCTATGACCACTATGAGCTATGACCACTGTGAGCTCTCTACGACAATTATGAAGTATGACCGCTGTGATGTCTCTATGACCACTATGAGCTATTACCACCATGAACTCACTATGATCGCCGTGAGCTCTTTATGACCACTGTGACTTGTCTATGACCACTTTCAGCTCTCTATAACTACTCTCAGCTCTCTATCGCTACTGTGAGCCCTCTATGAGGAGTGTGAGCTCTCTATGACCATTTTGAACTCTCTATGATACCACTATGAGCTCTCTATGACCACAGTGACCTCTTCATGGGAACTTTGACATCTCTATGACCACTGTGAGGTCTCTATGATGATTGTGAGCTGTGTATGAGCACTCTGATCTATGTCCATTGTAAGGTCTCTATGTCCATTATGAGCTCTCTATTACCACTATGAGCTGTGACTACTGTGATCTATGACCACTGTGAGGATTCTATGACCACTGTGAGCTCTTCTGAGCTCTGTGAGCTGTCTATGACCATTTTGAGCTCTCTGTGACAACTGGGAGCACTCTAAGACAACTGTTAGAACTCTATGACCACTTTGAGCTCTCTGTGACCACAATGAGCTATGACCACTCTCAGCTCTCATGGCCAACATAAGCTATGACCACTCTGAGCTCTTAATGACCATTATGAGCACTCTATAACCACTATCAGCTATGATCACTGTGAGCTTTCTATGACTACTATGAGTTCTCAGTGAACACTATGAGCTCTTTATGATGACTGTGAACTCTCCATGTCTATTATGAGCTATGACTACACTGTGAGCTGTGACAAATATGAGCTGTGACCACTGTGAGCTCTCAGTGACCACTATGAGCTCTTTGATCACTGCGAGCTCTCTATAACCACTGTGAGCTCTCTTTTATCACTGTGAGCTATGACCACTATAAGCACTCTATGCACAGTGTGAGCTGTGTCCACTCTGAACTCTCTATGACCACTGTAAGCTCTCTATGACCACTGGGAGTTCTGTATGACCAGTGTGAGTTCTCTGTGACCACTATGAGCAATGATGACTGTGAGCTCACTATGAAATCTGTGAGCTCTCTATGAAAACAATGAGCCCTCTATGGCTACTTTGAAATATCTGACACCCGTGACAGCTCCATGACCACTTTAAATGCTCTATGACCATTCTGAGCTATGGCCACTGTGAGCTCTTTATGACCAATATGAGCTATGACCACTGTGAGTTCTCTATGACAACTATGAGTTATGACCACTATGAGGGCACTATGACCACTATGAAATCAATGTGAAAATTATTAGCTCTCTAAGACTACTTTGAGTTATGACCACGGTGAGCTCTGGGAACTCTGTGCTCTCTACGACAACTATGCATTATGACCATTATGAGCTGTCAAGAACCACTATGACCTCTCTATGGCAAGTATAATCCATGAGAACTGTGAAGTCTGTATGACCACAGTGAGCTATGAATCCTGTGAGCTCTCTATTTCTATATATGAGCTATCCTTGTCCACTATGAGCTCACTATGGCCATTATGAGCTCTTTATTACCAATATACGCTATGACTACTGTGAGCTATCTATGATCACAAGGAGCTGTGAACAGTATGACCTGGCTATGACAGATGTGAGCTCTCTATGACCACTGTGAATCTTTGACGACTATTACCTGTCTGTGACCACCATGAACTCTCTAGGACCACTGCAAGCTATGACCACTGTGAGCTCTTTTTGACTAGTATGAGCTATGACCACTGTGATCTCTATGGCCACTGTGAGCACTCTATGACCATTATGAACTATGACCACTGTGAGCTCACTATGAACATTATTATCTCTCTGTGACCACTTTGAGCTATGAGCACTATAAGCATTCAATGTGCAGTGTGATATATGGCTAATCTGAGCTCTCTATGACAACTCTGATCTCTCTGTGACCACTGTAAGCTCTCTATGACCACATTGAGCTCCCGTTGACAACTATGAGCTATGACTACTCTGAGAACTCTGTAACAAATATGAACTATGATCACAGTGAGCTCTCTGTGACCACAGTGACCACTCTACAACCAATGTGAGTTCTCTATGATCACTATGAACTCTCTATGACCCCTATGAGCCTGTGTGACCACTAAGAGCTTTGACTACTGTGGGCTCTCTAGTTCCATTGTAAACTCTCTGTGATGACTGTGTGATCGCTGTGACTACTGTGAGCTTGCTATGACCACTGTGAGCTATGACCTCTATGAGATCTCTATGACCACTGTGAGCTATGACCACTGAGCTCTGTATGGCCACTCTGATACCTCTGATGACTGTGACCTCTCTATGATCACTTTGAGTTCTGCATGACCATTATGAGTTATGACCACTGAGAAATGTGTAGGACCAATATCAGCTACGAGCACTGTGAGCTCTCTATGACCACTCTGAGCTCTTTATGACAACTATGAGTTTTTTTTATTACCACTGTGAATTATCTATAACTAGTGTGATCTAGGACCATGATGAATTCTGTATGACCAAAGTGAGGTCTCTGTGACCATTATAAGCTATTGCCACTGTGAGCTCACTATGAATATTATTAGCTCTATGTGACCAAGGTGAGCTACTTTGAGATCTCCATGAACACTATGAGTTATGATGATTGTGAGCTTTCTGTTACCATTAGAGCTCCCTATGAGCACTATGAGCTATAATGACTCTGAGCTTTCTATGAACACTATAAAGTATGACCACTGAGAGCTCTCTTTTATTTTATGAGCTCTGCATGTCCACCATGTTCTATGACCATTGTGCACTCTTTATAAACACACTGAATTATGACCATTGTGAGCACTGTATGTCTGCTATGAAGTCTTTATGACCACTATGAGCTATGTCTACTATGAGTTCTTTATGACCAATAGGAGCTGTGACCACTGTGAGCTCTTTATGAACTCTATGAGCTAGGACCGCTGTGAACTCTGCATGATCTCTGTGAGCTATGACTTTATGCACTCTCTATGATCACTGTGAGTTCTCTATGACCACTGTGAGCTCTCTGTGACCACTTTGAGATATGAATACTATGAGTTTTCTATGACCACTTTGAAATCTCTGATAACTCTGACCTCTTTATGACAATTTTTAGCTCTTTATGACTATTCTGAACTATGACAACTGTAAGCTTTCTAAGACCTATATGAACTATGAGCACTGTGAGTTTTCCATGACCACTGTGAGCTTTCTATGGCCATTATGAGCTTCCCATGACCACTATGGTCCATGACCACTATGACCACTCTATTAGCACTTTGAGCTTTCTATGACAACTGTGAATCATCTAGATTCACTGTGAGCTCTCTATGACCATTTTGAGGTCTCTATGACCACTATGAGGTATAACCACTGTGATAACACTATGAACATTATTACCTCTCTAGGGCCACAGTGAACTCTCTGTGGCCACTAAGAACTATGACCACTGTTGGTTCTCTATAACTGCTATGATCTCTTTATGTTACATATAAGTGATGAGCACTGCTAATTCTCTATGACCATTTTGAGCTCTCCATGATCAATGTGCACTCTCTATGGCCATCGTGCACTTCCTGTGACCACTATGAGCTTTTACCACTATGAGCTTTCTATGTCACTATGAAGTATAACCAGTATGAGTTCTCTGTGATGACTGTGAGTTTTCTGGGACCACTGTGATCTCCCTATGACCACAAGAGATTTCTAATGCATTAGGAACTATGATATCTCTGTGACTACTATGATCTGTGACCACTATGACCTCCCTATTATCATTTTGAGGTATCTATGACAATGTGAGCTATCTATGAAAATTATGAGCTCTCTATGACCACTGTGAGCAATCTATGATAACTATGAGCTCTCTGTAACCACTATGAACTATGACCACTGTGAGCTATCTATATATACTATGTGCTATGATCACAGTTCACTTTGACCACTGTGAGCTATCTATGTCCAAAATGACTTATGACCAAGGTGAGCTCTGTGAAAATATTATGAGCTGTAACTATTTTGAGCTCTCTATGTCTGCTATGAACTCTCTATGACCACTATGAGTTCTGTATGACCAATATGCGCTACAACCATTGTGAGCTGTCTATTAACACTCTGAGCTATGAACACTGTAAGATCTCTAAGACTAATATGACCACTGTGAGCTCTCTATGAGAACTATGAGCTATGAGCATTGTGAGCTCTCTCTAGGATCACTATGAGCTCTCTATGACCAGTGTGAACTATGACCACTGTGAGCTCTCTATGAACACTATGAGCTATGAACACTTATACCACTCATTGTCCATTATGAGATCTTTATAAGCACTGTGAGCTCTCCATGACTATTGTGAGGCATGACTACTGTAAATAACACTATAAACATTATTAGCTCTCTATAACCACTACAAAGTCTCTATTACCACTATGAGCTCTTCATCACCAATATAAGTCATGACCACTGTGAGGTCTTGATTTTAGCAGTCTCAGGGAGTCATGGGGATCCATGGAGACCCTTGAGGGTGGGGATAAGCAGGCATGAAGTCAACATCATGGATTCCAGGAGTCAGGACAGTGGCAATGCAAGCTCGCAGGCTTGCAGAGTCATTTATTCTAGATGCCATACTGCTTCTATGCCCCACACAACATTCCATAAGTTCAAGTGGGAGCTTTTGCTGTGATGGCCTGTCCGGGTTGCTCCTCTCAGTTAGACGGTTTGACATCAGCACTAGGCATTGCAGCAGATTCTAGCTTGAGAAAATTGCATCCATGCATGTGACCCATACAGACAATACAGACCTGCCTGCACTGTTCCCCCTACATATCCATCCTTTCTGTTTATTTTGACAGCCATCAGAGCCAGAGTTCTTTGCTCTGACCTTGTTGACCCAGCCTCAGAGGGCGTCCAGCATGATGGACCATGCCTGTCTTAGGTTGTCCTGTCTCACAGGATCTTACCCATCATTGACTACTGACCTTCAACAGACCTCACCTCTGGAAGGCATGTCAGAATATGTGGATGTTAGATTATACCAAAGCCTCATGAATCTTTGCAATCCAAGCTTGAACCGCATCTCTAGGGGGACATGGCTTGGATGTTCAAGGGCCATAAGCATCTGTAGCATGGTCTTGTTGATGGAGTACTGCTGACAGATGTGCTAAAGGAGACACTTAAGCAATATAATTAATTAAAGAACACTTCCACCTATGATAGCACAAATTATAATCTAAGAGGGATCAAACAGCCTTTTAAAGTTGTTCCAGATTCTGGTTTCAAACACAGTATCTACAGGCAGGGGAGCCACATGCATCATGTTAATATGTTCTATTTGTTGGCTCAAAGTCAATGAATAATTAAGGAAGGCCTGAGACCAAGGCGCCTTGATGTACTGAGAAATTTGTTGGAGACCCGATAGGTATTAACCATGTGGAGGAATGTCAATGGTCATAGAAGGCAAGAGCAAATCTATAGGGACTTGAAGGCCAGGTCAGACATCTGTTGAAAATATGTAGCCAAACTTGTGGTGGATTGTGATATGAGATCAATATATTGTTTGTTGCCAAATACCCACTGGGCCAGCTGGGGAAAGAAAGGATAAACAGCAGAGCCTCGAGGCTCGAGGTGAATGGGCGAGCCAGCGACAAGGTTATCAACCAGACCCCAAGAATCACGTAAGAAGCAGCAGTGGACGAATTGCTGCAGATTCAGATTTATTCAGGAAGTGTTTGGGCTTATATGGGGTCAGGTCCAATCAGGTATTGCCATTCCTCTGCTCTGGGGAGGGGAGAGCATCCGGCAATCATTTAGCTATACTATGTGTCCAGATTAGATGGCCGCTTCCCATTGGTTGTTCATTCCTGCTTCCCATTGGTTGTTCATCCCTCTGCCTGTATGGTTTCTATATTGGGACATGTCTGGAGCATGACTGAACTCGTTCAGGCTTGTCTGTAACCAGACCTCCTGGATTTGGGAGCCGGGGCTAGAGTCTCCCTGAATAGATAGTGGCACAATTGTCCATAACCTGTGAGCATATCCAATGTGATGTTAAGACCATACTGAAGGTTGAGGCAGGCTTGTGCTTCTGCCTGATCATCATATACAGAGTGCCAATTCTGGAAAATGGCCAGCTCCAAGATCACCTTAAGGAGATGATACCAATCATTCTGGGTTTGGAGCTGCATGGCCCATTGGTGCATAACCTGTTCAAAATTAGGGGAGTCAAGGGCTTATTCAATGGCCGCCTTACAAATCAGTGAAAGATCAGCAAGTGGGGTAGGCACCCAAGGCTGTCATCTTGTCAGGTGTCTATGATTTTCCACTGGACAGAATAAACATTTGGAAATCCACAGGGGTGAGCCTGCTGATGGATAAATACAAAGACACCCACAACTCCAGTGGAGCCCTCAATCTGGTTAGGACAGGTGTATGTCAAAACCATTCTATCACTGTAAAACCATTAAAGTGTATAAGATGAAGGAAAGAATTAAATGAGGCATATCTGAGGAAGTCTTAAATCTAGTTGGAGGATGGCATTACAAAGATCTCCCTGGGGGATCATTTCCTATCTAAGAAGTATAGAGGCCATGTCTGAGAAAATATTGTAACTTGACTCTTTTATACTGAATTTAAGACTTTGTAATTCTTATCTACATCCCTTGCCAAAACTTTTTCTTTAAAGTATATGGCCCTTATAATATAAATATAATAGCTAGACTCTATAAAATCTTAAGAAGTTATGACCTTTGGGTCAACTCAGGTTCACGTTTCCCTGTCCTTGCAAGGTTTTGAAGTGAAAATGTTAAATAATTTGTAAAAATTTCAGATAATTGTAGTACTTTAAAATCTTTTAGAGCCAAGTATACAGATTTATTATCACACAAGTCAGTAAAAGTTTTTTAAATTTTGTAGAGACCAGGACATTATTAAATATGGAATAAACCAGCAACACATGGTCATAGGGGAATACCTGTATGTCTGTTTAGATAAGCAATCTTTTTAAAAAAAAAAAAACCTGTGCAATTACCAATACCGAGTAGAGCCTCCTTCAAATCCATGAGCTATATTGTTGTTGTATACAGCCTTTACTAGTACATTAATGTTTTTGAGCTTCTAACTTCTGTTGCAAGAAAGTCCTCAAATTCTGTAGGTTCTCTTCAAAAATTTGTCTTTTAAGAATTTTTGAACTACCTCAAAAAGTTATTAATTAACTTATGAGAAGGGCAGCTAGAAAAAAAAAACAAACTCATGGAATCCATGAGAACCAGGCATGGAACTAAAAATGGACTCATACCATTAGAGGGCCATGAGGGACTAGGGCACCAAAGATGGATGCCAGGGCCAGGTATATTTGTACACCTAGGTAATTCCAGGGAAACTGGCTTTTTCTGGTTGGTTAACACCCATTGGGCACAGCCCACTTGCTCTTAGGCCCAGCTGTAGCTAGAGACCAAGTTTTTTTTTTGGATATGGAGAGCTTCATAGGGAACTTGGCTATCTTATCTCTGGGAAGACTGATTAGTCAGTTCCTCAGTAGAACTGTTTCATCAGGGTGATTCCAGCACTGGTCAAAGACCTTCAAAGACCTTGGAGACTGCCCCAGCAATGACTGTTTTAGACCTGCCTATTGTACCCCTTAAACTCCTGAGGACCCAGACTGCTCAAGGGATGAGGGGCGATGACCACTCTGAGTACTTCCTGCTGATTTGGGGCAAAGGAAGTGTGAGCAATCAGTGAGCCTCATCTATGAAGAGCTGAGATGGTCTAGAGGTCTTTGATGGACAAATTTACTACTTTCAGATCCATCTAAAAGAGACAAAAACAGATAAATCAAGGCTAAAATATCAACATGTTATATTGCCTGAAATAGACATTACCTTTGTCTGGTGTAAAAGCCAAGAACTGTAAGTAATTTACATATTGAAGACCTTTCTCCCCAGGTAGCTACAAATCTCCAAGGTCACATTCTAATACCTTCCAAAAAATATGTAAACTGAATCTTGGTGCAGAACAATCTAAATTAATTTGCTTCTTCCTTCACGATTCTTATAGGAAAGTGGCACGGGGGGGGGGGGCGACTGGAAAGATGACTCAGGGGTTAAGCCTCTGCCTTGCGGGCAGAAGGTCCTGACATAGGATCCTAGACCCCACATATAGACGCCGGTGGAAGCGGGGGGGGGGGGGGTGATTGAGGGGTGGGGTAGCAGCCTGCGTTTCCTGTCCTGGTAGGGCGGAACCTGTGAATCCCAGTGCAGAGTAAACAAGGAGGAGGTGGAGGTGTCCATGGTGGTTCCCGAATTCATCCGTGGTTCTACACACACACACACACACACACACACACACACACACATACATACACATACGCACACATGCATACATACGTAACTGAATAAATAATAAATTTTTAAAAATTTAAAAAACAAAGCAAAGTGGCTCAAGTCTTCTTGGGACCAAGGGATTGTAAAAGAATATATGCAGGGGACATTGTTTCCTCACATGGAAAGTTCTGCATATCTCCATGCATTTTCTTAGGAACACTGCTCTGATCTAAATGAAGAGCCAGCTTTGATTTATCAGTAGAGCTGGTCTGTTTAACAGCAGACATTTTGTTCTCTGCTTCTTCTTGGTTTAACTCTTTTAAGTTTGTCATTGCCATTTTCCTCTGTCAAACACTAAGCTTAACTTCAGGGAAGCTTTTAGTACAAAACCAAAACTTTACTCTACTTTCTGCTGACATATGTCTCTGGCTTGAACTCTACAGCACAAACTTTTTTTTCTTGGGCCTCTAAACTGCAAGCTTTCTGCTACATGCTATCTGATTCCATCATTCTCAAAAACCTATTTTTTTTGTTGTTTTCTTTCCCTGTCTGCAAGGGAATTTCAAGTTTGTCAGCTTGGGCATGTCTGCTAGTATTCTATCTATCCCCTTAGGAAGATGTCAAGTTTATGATTTCCTTTTTTTTTCTTTTTCTTTCCTTCCTTTCTGCTTTAAAAATAATTTTATCTGGAACCTCAAAGAAACTACTTAAGTAAGAGGCGAAAACCTTGCAAGGAAAGAGAAACGTGAACCTGAATTGACCCAAATGCACTTAGAATCTCCTGAAAACAGACTATGCTATTTCCAGATTACATTGATTCTGTTTTTTCCAAGGGAATGGGGTCTGGCGAAGGTGGAGGCTTGAAATTTCTGTTCCATCTTAGTAGGAGTACACATGGGAGCATGGAATTAAAAAGCAGATTTGTCCCCAAGGAAGGGAGCTCATACATACCAGGAGAAGGAAGAAATTCCAAATTATCTTTATATTTTCCTGTTTGCTAGATTTGATGGGATAACATTCTATAAAAGAAGTGAGAGGAATGAACAAGTTTAATTATTCTGTAATGTGGCTTTATTATTTTGGGAATATATGGAAAAAACCTTTAAGAATATTTTCATTTGTAGTCCTACAAAAGATCAAAATCAAGCGAGATAATCTTTCATGGAAAAAAAATATCAGAAAAACAATTGTGATCGATGTAAAACATAAGTAGTTAAAGTCTTAGATTTCATTAAAATTATATGTTTTATATATTTGTATATTTTAAAGTATGCCTACATGTATTTTAAAACAACAAGATAAAATTTTTATATTAGCGGGCATCAGAGATTAAACAAAATTGAAGTGGCCACAGATTTTTTTATGCTGAAACACAAGACTCACAACAAGTAAACACAGAACATATAAACATACATACACATGAACAACTTACAATTTACTGGCAACTGACAGTTGTACAAGTTACCGACAACTGTCTTAAAATTTCTCTTGAAAGCTTTATCAAAGGTGGTTAACATTTAGGAAAATGTTATCATTTAAAACAAGATCTCATATTAGTTAAATCCAGAGCTTAGCTTAATTATGAAAATCATTAAAAGCAGATTAAAGTTTAAAATTTAGTACCAAAACCAAATTGTTGTTTAAGAAACTTTGTATTTAATAGATGAATATGTTTGTCGAATTTTCTCTTTTTTTCTAGCAAGGAAAAGCTCCCTCATCCATAAGTTGGGTTCCCACATACTCTCTGGGGAGTATGCAGCCTCCCCCCAAAATTTCTCTAGGCCAGCAGTCTTAACCTTGAGGCTTCTAGTCTCTAGGAAAGATTTTAAGACACATATTTGGGGCTCCTTACCGAATGAGGGAAGGTTACCCATTTTTTTGAAGAACAGAGGTGAGACCAAAAGAATAACAGATGAGACAAGGAATGTATGAGACCCGAATGTCTTGTGCTTAGTAGGGAACTTCCATCATTCTTCAGCCATGGCCATGTGCTGTGAGGAGGAAAGGGTTGCCATGGAAACCCCAAGTTGGGGCACCAGATGTAGTAGTCTTGGGTAACTACATAGAACCTTGGGGGCAGCGATAACCAGGCATGAATTCAACATTACTGACTCCCAGAGTAGGGCGAGTTGCAAAGCAGGTCTTATGCTTGCAGACTCATTTATTGCAAACATTGGGCTGCTTATATACCCCACCCAACATTCCATAAGTTTCAGTGGGAGATTTTGCTGTTTTGTCCTGTCGAAGTTGGTCCTCTCAGTCAGATGGTTCGAGATCAGCACCAGGCACCACAGCAGATTCTAGCTTGGGGAAGTTGCATTTGTGCATGTGGCCCATATAGACAATACAGGCCTGTTTAGTCCATTCTTCTTACACTCAATGATCACTGTGAGCTACCCATGACCACCATAAGCTTTCTTTGGCCATCATAAGCTCTCTATGACCACTATGAGCTATCTGTGACCACAGTGATTTATGATCACTATGACCTCCCTAACTCAACGTTGAGTTCTCTGTGACAACTGTGACCTCTCTAGGAATACTGTGAGCTCTCTAGGACTTCTTTGAGCTCTCTATGATAACTGTGAACTCCCTATGACAACTGTGAGCTCTTTACGAGTACTGTGAGCTCTCTATGACCATTATGAGCTATCTATGGCCATTATGCATTCCCTATGAGCACTATGAGCTATGACCAATATGAGCTCTCTATGACTGCTATGAGGTATAACCAGTATGAGCTCTGTGATGACTGTGTGACCACCGTGAGCTCTATATGGCCACAGAGATTTATATCAGCACTAGGAGCTAAGGCCACTATGAACTCTCTGTGATCAATGTGATCTATGACCACTATGACCTCCCTATTGGAACTTTGAGCTATCTATGACAACCATGAGCTCTCTATGACCACTGTGAGCAATCTATAACCACTGTAAGATCTCTGTTACCACTATGAGCTCTCTATGACAACTGTGAGTGTGCTATGAACACTGTTAACTATCTATGACCACTGTGCTCTCTCTATAACCAATATGAACTATTACCACTCTGAGCTCTCTATGACCATAGTGAGCTCTCTTTGACCATATGACTTATTACCAATGTGCAGTCCCTATGTACATCATTAGCTCTTTTTCCACTGTGAGCTATGACTACTGTGAGCTCTCTATTACCATTATGGGCTTTGTATGACCACTGTGAGTTCCCTATGGCCATTGTGAGCCCTGGGCACTATGAACTCTGGATGAACACTGTGAGTTCTCTTTGAGTACTGTGAGCTATGACAACTATGAGCTCTCTATGACTGATGTGAGTTATCTGTGAACATTGTGAGCTGTGACCACTAAGCAGTCACTATGACCACTGTGAGCTCTCAATGAACACTCTCAGCTCTCAGTTACCACATTGAAATCTCTGATGTCTGTGTCCTTTCCAGGACCACTTTGGCCTCTCTATGACTACTCTGAACTATGACCAATGTGAGCTCTCTAAGAACAATATGAACTTTGGCTACTGTGAGCTCTCTAAGACAACTATGAGCTATGACTGCTGTGAGCTCTCTAAGACCACTATGAGCTCTCTGAGACCAGAGTGTGAGCTATCTATGATCACTGTGAGCTCTCCATGACTACTGTGATCTTTCCATGGCTATTTTCAACTCTATATTACCACTATGTGCTCTCTATGACTACTGTGAACTAGGACTGACTATGACTGACTGTGAGCTATCTATGATCACTGTGAGTTCTCCATGACTACTGTGATCTTTCAACTCTATATAACCACTATGTGCTCCCTATGACCACTGTGAACTAGGACTGACGATGATCAGTAAGAACTATGAAAATGTGATCTCTATATGACTACTGTGAACTATGGCCTATCTGAGCTCTGTATGACTACAGTAAGTTATGACCAGTATAAGATCTCTATGACCATTGTGAAATATCTGATGATTTTGACCTCTCTATGACCACTTTGAGCTTTCTGTTACCCCTGTTAGCTGTTTGTGACCACTGTAAGCTATCACCACTGTGAGCTCCCTATGACCCCTGTGAGTTCTCTTTGACCACTTTAACACCTCTCATGACTGTGCCCTCTCCATGACCACTATGACCTAAGACCAGCATGAGCTATCACCACTGTGAGGTCTCCATGACAACTATGAGCGATGACTACTGTGAGCTCTCTAGGACCACTATGAGGTAGGACTTCTGTCATAACACTATGAAAATTAGCTCTGCATGTCAACTATAAGGTATGACCACTGTGATAACCTATGAGCATTATTAGCTCTGTATGACCACTGTAAGCTCTCTATACCCTCTATGAGCTATAACCACTGTGAAGTTTCTATGACCACTATGAGTTCTCTATGACCAATATTAGCCATGACCATTGTGAGCTCTCTATGACCACTATGAGCTCTCTATGGTCATTATGCACACCCTATGACCACTGTGATCTATGACCACCATGAGCTCTCTGTGACCACTGTGACATCTCTGAGGACTGTGAACTCTCTGTGACCACTTCGAGTTCTATCTGACCGTTATAAGCTATGACCACTGTGAGCTCTCTATGATCATTGTGAGCTCTTTATGAGAACTATGAGTTTTCTATGACCACTGTGATTTCTCTATGACCAGTATGAGCTATGACCATTGTGAGCATACTATGTACATTATTACCTCTGACCACTGAGTTATAACCATTGTGAGCTCTCTATTGTCATTATGAGCTCTTATGACCACTATTAGCTATAACAACTGTGAGCTATGGCCATTGTGAGCTCTCTATAACCACTGTGATCTGTCTATGACCATTGTGAGCTATGACCATTAAGAGCTCTAGATGACCACTGTGAGCTTTATATGACCACTGTGAGTTCTCTATGATTACTATTAGCTCTCTATTAGCACTAAGAGCTATGATTACTGTAGGCTCATTATAACCATTGGAAGCTTTCTATGAACACTATGAGTTCTCTATGATCACTTTGAAACTCTGATTGTGACCTCTGTATGATTACTCTGAACTATGACCACTCTGAGCTCTCTAAGACCAGTATGAGCTATGAGCACTGTGAGCTCTCTATGACTACTGTGAGTGTCATAGTTAAGCACAGGTGTCAACTTGACAGTTGAAAGTTTGAGTTCTTGATACCTTTTTAAATAACTAGTGGTTGAGTTTGGCCCAGAGCAAACCTGCAGGAGATTATGTAGCTAATGGGGAAGGCCCAGCCTATAATGGGTGGGATTAGGCCCTGGAATAAATCACGGAGAGCTGGTTGAGAGTGTTGACATCCTTCTGTATACTTGTCCAGACATGCTGATCTGACAAGTAAAGACTGTCTCTCTCTCTTAGCTATTACATATAGATGGTGTGGCCAGATTCCTCGGCCCTGGTGTTGGTGCATGATGTCCCATCAAGCTGGAATAAGAACTGTAACCAAGAATCATAAGATTTGTGAGTTTGATCGTTTGATTTCAAACTTGCTTTGGAATCTAGCAGCGTCCCCAGATGGTACTGGTTTTGGTGAACGATTACAGGGTTCATGAAGAGCAGCAAAACTTGGTACCAAGTGGCAGGCATAGAGTCCTGAAAGATAAGGTGGAACTTAGAGATGCAGAGGTAAACCCAGATTGGAGATGCCAGAATCATGGGATATATGCTGAGGGCAGCTGCAAGTGAAAATTCAGCCTGGTTTAGATGAACTCTGCTTTGACAGCTTTGACCTGTAAACAGGGACTGAGAATGCCTAGAATCTTGAGTCACCTTGATATGTGATGAGCAACAGAAGATGGATATTAATTTAAATGTTTTCCTATTATGTCAAGATACTTCTGTTTTAATGTTTTATCTGTTTTAAAGTATTTAATTTATTTTGATTTGATATACTCTTAAGGTTAAAAACCTCTGAATTTTTAAAATGTTGGAACCGAAGATTTAATGAGAGAACATTTTAAATTTATCCATGAAATGTATTTACATTTTTAAAATAACTCTTAACATCTGTGGGAGCAAGGATTGAAGGTTACTGTTGAAAAGTGCTATGTTTTGGTGTCAAGTTGACAAGGGGTGGAGCGTCATAGTTAGGCACAGGTGTCAACTTGGCAGTTGAAGGTTTGAGCTCTGGGAACATTTGTAGAGAATTAGTGGTTGAGTTAGACCCAAAGCAAACCTGCAGGAGATTGTATAGCTGATGGAGAAGGCCCAGGCTATGATGGGTGGGATTAGGGCCTGGAATAAATCATAAAGATCTGTTTGAGAGAGTTGGCGTCCTTCTGTTCACTTGGCTAGACATGATGGTCTGGCAAGTAAGGACTGTACCTCTCTCAGCTATTACACAGAGATTGTATGGCCAGATCCCTTGGCCCTGGTGTTGATGCATGATCACCCATCAAGCTGGAATAAGAATTGTAACTAGGAATTGTAAGAGAATAAACGCTTGTTCTCTTAAGCTCTTTGATGGTTATTTATCACTGCAACAATGAGCTATGACCACTATGAGTTCTCTATGACCACTATGAGCTTCCTATGACCAGTATGAACCATGATGACTATGAGCTCCCTATGACGACTGTGATATATCCATGACCACTGTGAGCTCTCTAAGGCCATTATGAATTCTCTATGATCACTATGAGCTCCATATGACCACTGTGAACTATGACTTCTATGAGATCTGTATGGCCACTGTAAGCTATTACTATGGAGATCTCTATATGACCACTATGAGCTCTCTATGACCACTGTGAGCTATAACCACTATGACAACTCTATGAAATCTGTTACATCACTGAGACTGTGACCTCTCTACTTTGAGTTCTTTATTATCATTATGAGTAATGACCACTGTGACCTAAGACTAGTATAAACTATGACCACTGTGAGCTTTCTATAACCACTATTAGCGATGAGCACTGTAAGCTTACTATGAATATTATTAGCTCTCTATGCCCACTGTGAACTATGAATACTGTGAGATCTCTATGACAACTGTGAGCTCTCTAATACCACTGTGAGCTTTGTACGACTACTATGAGCTATCTATGAACACTGTGAGCTTTTTTGAACATTATGAGCTTTATAGGACCACTGTGAGAACTCTATGATGACTGTAAGCTCTCTATGACCACTGTGATATTTCTAAGAAAAAGGTGAGCTCTGCATGACCACTGTGATCTCTATAGGAACACTATGAGCTTTCTATGAAAACTGTAAGCTCTCTATGACCATTATGAGCTATGACCACTGTGAGCTCTCTATGGCCACTGTGAGCTGTCTATGACCACTATGAGCTGTGACCTCTACAAATTCTCTATGACCACTGTGAGCTATGGACCACTATGAGCTGTTACCACTGTGAGCTCTCTGTGACCACTGTGTGCTCTCTATCATCACTGAGAGTTCTCTATGACAGCAATGAGTTAGGATCACTGTGAGTTTTCTATGACTACTATGAGCTATGACCACTACGACCTCTCTATGACCAATGTGAGCTCTGTGAGTTATGATGAGTATGAGTTCTGTGTGACCACTGTGAGCTATGGATGATATGAATTTTTTATGACCACTGTGAAATCTTTCACTACTCTGACTTCTCTATGACCACTTTGAGCTCTCTATGTCCACTATGAGCTATAACCACTGTGAGCTCTCTATGAGCAGTATTAGCTATGTACACCACATTATCTATGAGCAATGTGAGCTTTCAATCATAACAATGAACTGTGATCACTGTGAAGATTATTAGCTCTCTGTGATCACTGTGAACTATGACCACTATGATCTCTCTGTGACATTATGAGCTATGAAATCTTTGAGCATTCTATGGCCACTATGAGATATCTATGACCAATATGAGCTATGAACACTATAAGTTTTCTATGACCTCTGTGAGCTATGACAACTATGAACTCTCTATGAAAACAGTGAACAATCTAAGTCCACTGTGACTTCTCTATGACCATTTTGAGATCTCTATGACCACTGTGAGTTCTCTATGACCACTATAAGCTATGACCATTGTTAGATCTGATTTTCAATTATGAGCTCTCTATGACAACTGTGAGATATAACCACTGTGAACTCAATATGACCACTATGAGGTATGACCACCGTGTCCTCTCTTTGAACCACTTTGAAGTCTTTGTGTCCATTATAAGTTCTCTGTAACCATTGTTGCCATGAGCTATACGGCATATGACCATTGTGGGCTTTCTATGATCACTATGAGCTATGACCACTGTTGGCTCTCTATGACCACAATCAACTATGACCACTGTAAGCTCTATAAGACCATTATTATCTTCTATCACTATTAAGTTTATATGACCACTTTGATTTTTTTAAGTGTTATACTGCTTCTGTGAAAAGTATTTCTTTCTTTATTTTTTAATATTTTTATTATTATTTCTGCTCATAAAAACTTAATAGGTACACCGGTTCCCTTCCTCCCTTCTCCTCACCCAGACTCCCTTGCTCCCTGCTCCCCTCACCCCTCCCTCCTCACCCCCAAGTCTCTCCCCCCCCCAAATCCCCGGAGAATCCTTTAATGTGCATGCCAGACTCGCCTCTGGGCCCTCCTCTCCAATGACGTACAAGGAACCAGTGGCATTTCCCTGAACCCTTTCCTGTGTTCTTCTTAAGCATAGGAACACTACTGTGGTTGTCAATCCCTTGCCTCCAGGGATCTTGGTGCCTTTAGCAAATGCTAGACTTTGTGAGGTCAATAGTGTGTTGGACATTGCACAGGGCATGCAAAGTCCAATTATGATTGCTTTGGTCCTAATTTGTGTGGAGTATCTTTCATATCATTGCTCCTCCCATCCTTGTGCTCTTACAATCTTACTGCCCCCTCTTCCGCAAATTTCCCTGAGCTTCAGGATATGGAGAGATTAGTCTGGCCTAGTTCTAGGTGGTTGAATAGAGTCTCTGAAGTTCTGGATTATGGTTTGTTGATTTTCTTTTGCAGTTTTGCTGCTCCTGCAATGCCCTTCACTCCATCCTGATGGGTATTGGATGTCACCCCCTGGCCAGAAATAAAAAGCTGTTAAACTAGAGTTTTATAATAAGAGTATATTCAAAGGTAGATGTAATAAAAGTAGGAAACCACAGTAAGGGAGGGGTTAATCACCCATTTGCAAAATAGTTACTTTTTATCTGCCAGACTATTTGCCCTCCTGTTCTGGTGAGATCATACCCTCTCAGTTGTAAATGATCAGGAACGAAAGTCTGTGAACTTAATCAGATGTCTCATTACTTATTTGCAGTCCTTGATGGAGGTCTATTTTCTCTGCTGTAATATGGTCCCCTCTCTCCTTGTGTCTGGTGTGGCCTTCCTACCCTCTCCCTCCTGTACATAATCCTTGCAATTACTGTAGGTATTACAGAGATTTTTCTTTGAGTGTCTCTAGGTGGGCTGGGTGGGTTTGGTACTAGGAGCCACTTATTAGGGAGTACATATGGCACTTAATTTTCTGGGTCTGGGATACTTCACTTAATATAATTGTTTCTAATAACATCCATTTCCCAGCAAATTCCAGTAATTCATCATTTTTGATGGCTGAGTAGTACTCTATTGTATAGATGTACCACATTTTTCTTATCCATTCATCAACTGTTGGGCATATGGGTTGATTCCATGACTTTGCTGTTGTAAACAGTGCTGGTATGAACATGTTCGTGCTTGTGCTATCGAGGTGAATTTGTGCTGTATGTGGGGTTATTCCCAGAAGTGTATTAGCAGGGTCATATAACACTTCAATCTTTAATCTCTTTAAGAATCTCCAGACGACTCGCCAGACTGGCTGTATGAGCCTGCATTTCCACCAACAATGTAGAAGAGTTCCCCTCTCTCCACATCCTCTCCAGCATTTGTTGTTGTTTGTATTGTGGATTTTTGCCATTCTGACTGGGGTGAGACGATATTTCAGGGAGGTTTTAATTTGCATTTGCCAGATGGCTAAGGAAGTGGAGCATTTTTAAGATATTTGTTAGACATTTTAATTTCATCCCTGGTAAAGTTTCTTTGAAGTTCCATTGCCCATTTTTCAATTGGGCCATTAGTTTCCTTGGTGTTTTGTTTGCTAAGTTCTTTGTGCACTCTGGATAATAGAGCTCTATCAGATATGTGGATAGTGAATATTTTCTCCCATTCTGTGGGTTACAATCTCTTTCTCTGAACAGAAGCTCTTTAATTTCACAAGATCCCAACTGTTGAGAGTTGGTAGCAGTGACTGTGCCATTGGATGTTTGTTTAGGAACTGTTGGCCTAGTCTAATCATCTAGAGGGATTTCTCTACCCTTTCAGCTATGATTTTTATCGTCTCTGGCCTTATATTAATGTCCTTGATCCATTTGGAATAAAGTCTTGTACATGGTGACAAGTAGGGGTCCAGTTTTAATCTTCTGCATGTAGAGATCCAGCTTTGCCAGCACCATTTGTTGAAGATACTGTTCTTTTTCCATTGAATTTTTTGGGGCCCTTTGTCAAAGACCAAATGGCTCTAACTTTGTGGGCTTATATCTAGGTCTTCAACCCTTATCCATTGATCTGTGTGTCTATTTTGGAGCCAATACCAGACTGTTTTTACAACTATGGATTTGTAGTATAGACTAAGATTTGTTATGGTGATACCGCCAGCAGTGTTTTTGTTACTCAGGATTGTCTGATATTCTGGGTCTTTTGTGCCTCCATATGAATTTTGAGATTGTTTGGTCAACCTCTTTAAAGAATTGTTTTGGGATTTTAATTGGTATAGCATTGAATTTGTATATTGCCTTTGGTAGAATGGTCATTTTTACGATGTTGATTCTGCCAATCTAGGAACACGGGAAGTCTTTCTACCTTCTGGTGTCTTCTGCAATTTCTTTCTTTAGGGTTTTAAAGTTTTCATTGTAGAAGTCTCTTACTTCCTTGGTTAGTTTTATTCCAAGGTATTTCATTTTTTTAGGGGCTATAGTAAATGGGATTGTTTCTCTCAGGGCTTTTTCACATTTTTCATTCTGGGCATATAGGAAGGCCACTGATTTTTGTACATTTATTTTGTATCCTGATACCCTGCTGAAATTCTGTATTAGTTCTAGGAGGTTCCTGGTGTAGTTTTTGGGATCATTCAGGTATAAGATCATGTCATCTGCAAATAGGGATAGCTTGACTTCTTCCTTACCGATTTGAATCCCTCTTATGTCCCTTTTTTGTCTTATGGCTTCAGCTAACACTTCAAGTATAATATTGAATAGAAGTGGTGAGAGTGGACAGCCTTGTCTAATCCTCATCTAAGAGGGAATGCTTCCAATTTTCCCCATTGAGCATAATCCTTGTTGTAGGCTTGTTGTATACAGCTTTTATTATATTGATAAAGGTTCCTTTCATTCCTACTGTCTGTAGCGTTTTGATTATAAAAGGCTGTTGGATCTTGTCAAAAGCTTTTTCTGCATCTACCGAGAGTATCATGTGGTCTTGGACTTTGGACTGGTTTATATGATGAATTACATTTATTGATTTGCGTATGTTGAACCAAACTTGTGTGCCAGGGATAAAGCCTACTTGGTCCCCGTGAATGATCTTTTTATTAAAAATTAAATTATACATTTTAAAATTTTTTACCAGTTTCCTCCCTCCCCCCTCCTCCCCCCGAACCCCCTCCTTCCCCTTCCTATCTCCCAGTGCCTCCCCCCCAATTCCCAGAGAGTCCTTTATTGTGTACACCTAACTCTCCACTGGGTCCTCCTCTCTGATGACATATAAGGACCCAGTGGCATTTCCATAAGCACTTTCTCTTGTTCCCCTTAAGCATAAGATCACTACTATGGCTGTCAATCCCTTGCCTCCAGGGGTCTCGGTGCCCTTAACAGATGCTAGACTTTATGAGGGCAACAGTGCGCTGGACATTGCGCAGGGCATGCAAAGTCCCATTATGATTGCTTTGGCCCCAACTATTGTTGAGAATCTTGCAAATCGCTGCTCCTCCCATCCTTTTGCTCTTACAATCTTACCGCCCCCTCTTCCGCAAATGTCCCTGAGCTCCAGGATGGGGAGAGATTAGGCTGGCCTAGTTCTATGTGATTGATATAGTCTCTGAAGTTCTGTATTGTGGTTTGTTGATTTTCTTTTGCAGTTTTGCTGCTCCTGCAATGCCCTTCACTCCATTCTGCTGGGCACTGTATGTCACCCCCTGGCCAGAGACAAAAAGCTGTTAAACTGGAGTCTTGTTGTATTAGCACATTCAAGGGTAGATGTAATAAGAGTAGGAAACCTCAGTGAGGGAGGGGTCCATCACCCATTTGCAAAATGATTACTTTTTATCTGCTAGACTATATGCCCTCCCCTTCTGGTGAGATCAGGAAAGAACGTCTGTGAACTTAACCAGGTTTCTCATTACTTACTTGCAGACCTTGATGGAGGCCTATTTTTGCTGTAACATGGTCCCCTCTCTCCTTGTTTCTGGTGTGGCCCTTCTACCCCATCTCTCTTGTTCATAATCCTTGCAATTACTGTGTTACATAGGTTTACTTTTGAATGTCTCAATGTGGGCTGGGTGAGTTTGGTACCAGGAGCCACCTATTAGGGAGTACATACGGTGCTTAATTTTCTGGGTTTGGGATACTTCACTTAATATAATTCTTTCTAATGACATCCATTTCCCAGCAAATTCCAGTAATTCATCATTTTTGATGGCTGAGTAGTACTCCATTGTATAGATGTACCACAGTTTCCTTATCCACTCGACAACTGTTGGACATTTAGGTTGATTCCATGACTTTGCTGTTGTAAACAGTGCTGCTATGAACATGGTCGAGCTTGTGCTATCGAGGCGAACTTCTGCTGCATGGGGGGTTATTCCCAAAAGTGGGGTAGCAGGGTCATATGGCATTTCAATCTTTAATTTCTTTAAGAATCTCCAGACGGCTCGCCAGACTGGCTGTATGAGCCTGCATTCCCACCAACAATGTAGGAGAGTTCCCCTCTCTCCACATCCTCTCCAGCATTTGTCGTTGTTTGTATTGTGGATTTTTGCCATCCTGACCGGGGTGAGATGATATCTCAGGGAAGTTTTGATTTGCATTTCCCTGATGGCGAAGGAAGTGGAACATTTTTAAAGATATTTGTTAGACATTTTAATTTCATCGCTGGTAAAGTTTCTTTGAAGTTCCAGGGCCCATTTTTTAATTGGGCCAGTGTTTTCCTTGGAGTTTAGTTTTCTAAGTTCTTTGTGCACGCTGGACAGTAGAGCTCTGTCAGATATGTGGTTAGTGAATATTTTCTCCCATTCTGTGGGTTGCCTTTGAGCTCGTGTTACAATCTCTTTCTCTGAACAGAAGCTCTTTAATTTCACAAGATCCCAACTGTTGAGAGTTGGTAGCAGTGACTGTGCCATTGGATGTCTGTTTAGGAAATGTTGGCCTAGCCCAATCAGCTCGAGGGAGTTCCCTATCCTTTCAACTACGGTTTTTAAAGTCTCTGGCCTGATATCAAGGTCCTTGATCCATTTGGAATTAAGTCTTGTACATGGTGACAAGTACGGGTCCAGCTTTAATCTTCTGCATGTGGAGATCCAGTTTTGCCAGCACCATTTGTTGAAGATGCTGTTCTTTTTCCATTGGATTCTTTGGGTCCCTTTGTCAAAGATCAAATGGCTGTAACTTTGTGGGCTTATATCTGGGTCTTCAATCCTTATCCATTGATCTGTGTGTCTATTTTGGAGCCAGTACCAGGCTGTCATTATAACTATGGATTTGTAGTATAGACTTAGGTTTGGTATGGTAATACCTCCAGCTGTGTTTTTGTTACTCAGGATTGTTTTTGCTATCCTGGGTCTTTTGTGCCTCCATATGAACTTTGAGATTGTTTGGTCAGCTTCTTTGAAGAATTGCTTTGGGATTTTGATTGGTATAGCATTGAATCTGTATATTGCCTTTGGTAGGATGGTCATTTTTACAATGTTGATTCTGCCAATCCAGGAACAAGGGAGGTCTTTCCACCCTCTGGTGTCTTCTGCAATTTCTTTCTTTAGGGTTTTAAAGTTTTCATTGTAAAGGTCTTTTACCTACTTAGTTAGGTTTATACCAAGGTATTTCATTTTTTTAGGGATTATAGTAAATGGTATTGTTTCTCTCAAGGCTTTTTCACTTCTTTCATTCTGGGCATATAGGAAGGCCTCTGATTTTTGCACATTTAGTTTGTATCCTGCCACCCTGCTGAACTTCTCAATTAGTTCCAGGAGCTTCCTGGAGGAGTTTTTGGGATCACTCAGGTATAAGATCATGTCATCTGCAAATAAGGATAGCTTGACTTTTTCTTTGCCGATTTGAATCCCTCTTATGTCCCTTTCTTGTCTTATGGCTTTAGCTAAGACTTCAAGTACAATATTGAATAGAAGTGGTGAGAGTGGACAGCCTTGTCTAGTTCCTGATCGAAATGGGAATGATTCCAATTGTTCCCCATTAAGCATAATCCTTGCTGTGGGCTTGTTGTATATAGCTTTTATTATATTGATTAAGGTTCCTTCCATTCCCACTGTCTCTAGAGTTTTGATCATAAAAGGCTGTTGGATCTTGTCAAAAGCTTTTTCTGCATCTATCGAGAGTATCATGTGGTCTTGGACTTTGGACTGGTTTACATGATGAATTACATTTATTGATTTGCGTATGTTGAACCAACCTTGTGTGCCGGGGATGAAGCCTACTTGGTCCCCATGAATGATCTTTTTAATATGTTTTTGAATCCGATTTGCTAAGACTTTGTTGAGAATCTTTGCGTCTGTGTTCATCAGGGAGATCGGCCTATAGTTTTCTTTAAGTGAATCTTTATTAGGTTTTGGGATTAAAACGATATTAGCTTCACAGAAGGAATTTGGTAGTGTTCCTTCCTTTGCTATTTGATGGAACAGTTTAAGGAGAGTTGGTGTTATTAACTCCTTAAATGTCTGGTAGAACTCTGTGCTGAATCCATCTGGTCCAGGACATTTTTTGGTGGGAAGATTCGAGATTACTTCCTCAATTTCCTTATATGTTATAGGAATATTTAAATAATTTACAACTTCCTGATTCAATTTAGGTAAGTTGTGTTTACTTAGAAATTCATCCATCTCTTTTGTGTTGTCAAACTTCACAGAGTATAAGTTTTTGAAATATGATGTTATAATTCTCTGGATTTCTTGGGTATCAGTAGTGATAACTCCATGTTCATTTCTAATTTTGTTAATTTGGGTTTTCTCTCTCTTGCCTTTGGTTAGTTTAGCTAGGGGTGTATCAATCTTGTTGATTTTTTCAAAGAACCAGCTTTTTGATTGGTTGATTTTTTCTATCGTTTTCTTAATCTCGATTTCAGATATTTCTCCCCTTATTTTGCTAATCTCTTCTCTTCTACTGCTTTTGGGATCAGATTGCTCTAGTTTCTCTAAAGCTTTAAGCTGCATTGTTAAGTTGTTTTTCTGATGTTTCCATTTTTTTGACGTAGGCATTAAGAGCTATGAACTTACCTCTTAGAACAGCTTTCATTGTGTCCCAGAGATTTTGGTAGGTTGTATTTTCATTATCATTCACTTTCAGGAAATCTTGAATTTCCTTTTTAATTTCTTCCTGAATCCAGTTCTCATTCAGCATCATAGTGTTAAGTTTCCAGGAGTTAGTGCATTTTCTCTTGTTTGATGTGTTGTGGATGTCCAGCTTTAGGCCGTGGTGGTCTGATAGGGCACAGGTTAGAATTTCAACTTTCTTGTATATGTGTAGATTCATTTTGTGGCCCAATATGTGATCTATTTTGGAGAAAATTCCGTGTGCTGCTGAGAAAAATGTGTATTCTTTGGTGCGTGGGTGAAAAGTTCGATAGAGATCTGTAAGGTCCATTTCTTTCAGGGTTTGATTAAGTTCCAAAGTGTCTCTGTTAAGCTTTTGACCTGTTGATCTATCCCATGTTGAGAGGGCGATGTTGAAGTCCCCAAGAATTATCGTTTGGGGGTTGATTTCTTGCTTTAGACGCTATAGGGTTTTCTTAATGAATGTGGAGCTGCCCGTATTGGGTGCATATATGTTCAGTATTGTGAAGTCTTCCTGGTGAATTGTACCTGTGACTAAAATGTAGTATCCATCTGTGTCTCTCATAATTTTCTTTGGTTTGAAATCCACTTTGTCTGATAGCATAACGGCTACCCCTGCCTGTTTTCTGCTTCCATTTGCTTGTAGAATTGTTGACCAGCCTTTTATTTTTAGAGCGTGCCTATTTTTTGTGGTGAGATGGGTTTCCTGCAGGCAGCAGATTGATGGATTGTGATTTTTAATCCAAGTTTGTAATCTGTGTCTCTTGATTGGTGAATTAAGTCCATTAACATTTAGTGTTATAATGGAGAAACTATTGTTAATTCCAGACATTTATTATATTTAGTAGCTTTTATAAGTATATTCCTTCGCTTTTAATGGTGTTATATTTGCCTTCTGTTCTCCTGGATATGCCTGTTTTTTTCTTCACGTTTGAGTATCATTTCTAGCATTTTTTGAAGGCCTGGTTTGGTGGCCATGTATCCCTTAAAGTTGTCTTTGTGCTGGAAAATTTTTCTTTCTCCCTCGATCATGACAGATAGTTTTGCAGGGTAAATCAGCCTGGGTTGACATTTTTGCTCATTCAATACTTGAAGTATGTCTCTCCAAGCTCTTCTTGCTTTTACTGTTTCGACTGAGAAGTCATTTGTTATTTTAATAGGTTTACCTTTAAAAGTGACTTGTTTTTTCTCCCTTGAAGCTCTCAGCACCAGTTCTTTATCTTGAATGTGGAGTATTTTAACTATTATTTGCCGCGGCGTGCTTCTATTTTGGTCGTATCTGTTTGGGGTGCGGAATGCCTCTTGTATATGAATGGGCCTCTCTTTTTTTAGATGAGGAAAGTTTTCCTTGATGATCGTTTGAAAAATTTCCTCAGGGGTGGTATTTTGAGATTCTTGCTCTGGTATTCCATGAATACGCATGTTAGGCTTCTTCAGGGTGTCTCATATCTCTTGGATATTTCTCTCAAGTATCTTTTTGGCTTTAACAACCTCTTCCATTGAGCTGGTTAGTACTCCCACTTTATCTTCAAGGTCTGAAATTCTGTTTTCTGCTTCGTTAGTTCTGTTGATAAGACTCTCTGTGGCGTTCTGGGTTGAAGATAACTTGTCTTTTAACTCAGTTTTAAACTCTGCTTGAGTTTGTTTTAACTGCTCTATGTCACTTTTTGTTTCTTGCACTGTTTTTCTCAACTCCTCCAGATGTCTGTTGTGTTCCTCTTCAAAGCGATTGATTCGATTATGTAATTCCTCCCTGATTTCCTCTTTCATAGTATTGAACATGGTAATGATCATATTTTGAAAGACCTTATCCTGGGTGAGGCTTTCTTGGCCTTTTTCCGCGGGTTTGTGTCTTGTTGGAGTCTAACATTATGGGATTAATTTCTTCAGTGGGAAATTTGTTTACTTGAGTGTTGCTTCTCATGGATTTGCACTTTGACTTTGGCATTGTCATTTTAATTCTTAAGATCTCTCAATTTCACTAAACTGAATTATTTGGCCTGGGGTCCTGGTGGTCAGGGCCGGAACGGGGAATTACCTAGGGTGCGGGGTGAGGCCCGGCTGGACCGTGCGTGTGTCCCGACCAGTGGAGCAGGGTGGGGTGAAAAGGGAGGATGGGCGCGTCGGCGTGGAGCTATTTAACCCGAAGGCAGCTGGGGCGGGGCCGGGGGGCAGGGGGAGGTCCTCCTCGTCCCTCGCCCCCCCCCCCCCCCCCCGCCACGCAGCTGCGGCTGGATGGTGGGAGTCGGAGCCGGGTCCCTGTGGGCTGACCTGGGGTCCTGTGGCGCGGGGTGAGGCCCGGCTGGAAGGCGCGTGCGCATCCTGACCAGCGGAGCGGGGTGGGGTGAAAAGGGCGAATGATCTTTTTGATATGTTTTTGAATCCGATTTGCTAAGATTTTGTTGAGAATCTTTGCATCTGTGTTCATCAGAGAGATTGGCCTATAGTTTTCTTTTTTAAGTGAATCTTTATTAGGTTTTGGGATTAAAACGATACTAGCTTCATAGAAGGAATTTGGTAGTGATCCTTCCTTTGCTATTTGATGGAAGAGTTTAAGGAATATTTGTGTTATTAACTCCTAAAATATGTGGTAGAACTCTGTGCTGAATCCATCTGGTCCAGACATTTTATGGTGGGAAGATTCGAGATTACTTTCTCAGTTTCCTCATATGTTATAGAACTATGTAAATAATTCACAATTTCCTGGTTCAATTTAGGTAAGTTGTGTTTACTTAGGAATTCATCAATCTCTTTTGTGTTGTCAAATTTCACAGAGTATAAGTTTTTGAAATATGATGTTATAATTCTCTGGATTTCTTGGGTATCAGTAGAGATAACTCCATTTTCATTTCTAATTTTGTTAATTTTGGTTTTCTCTCTCTTGCTTTTCATTAATTTAGCTAGGAGTGTATCAATCTCAGTGATTTTTTCAAAGAACCAGCTTTTTGATTGGTTGATTTTCTCTATCATTTTCCTAATCTTGATTTCAGATATTTCTCCCCTTATTTTGTTAATTTCCTCTCTTCTACAACTTTGGGATCAAATTGCTCTAGTTTCTCTAAAGGTTTAAGCTGCATTGTTAAGTTATTTATTTCTCATGTTTTCATTTTTTTGATGTAAGCATTAAGAGCTATGTACTTACCTCTTAGAACAGCTTTCATTGTGTCCCAGAGAGTTTGTTAAGTTTTATTTTCGTTATCATTCACTTTCAGGAAATCTTGAATTTCTTTTTTAATTTCTTCCTGAATGCAGTTCTCCTTCAGCATCATAGTGTTATGTTTCCAGGAGTTAGTGTATTTTCTCTTGTTTGTTGTGTTGTGGATGTCCAGCTTTAGGCTGTGGTGTTCTGATAGGGCATAGGTTAGAATTTCAACATTTTTGTATATGTGGAGATTAATTTTGTGGCTCAATATTTGGTCTATTTTGGAGAAAGTTCCGTGTGCTGCTGAGAAAAATGTGTATTCTTTGGTGTGTAGATGAAAAGTTCGATAGAGATCTGTAAGGTCCATTTCTTTCAGGGTTTGATTAAGTTCCAAAGTGTCTCTGTTAAGCTTTTGACCTGTTGATCTATCCCATGTTGAGAGGGCGATGTTGAAGTCCCCAAGAATTATAATTTGGAGGTTGATTTCTCGCTTTAGATGCTGTAGGGTTTTCTTAATGAATGTGGAGCTGCCCGTATTGGGTGCATATATGTTCAGTATTGTGAAGTCTTCCTGGTGAATTGTACCTGTGACTAAAATGTGGTATCCATCTGTGTCTCTTATGATTTTCTTTGGTTTGAAGTCCACTTTGTCCAAAAGCATAATTGCTACGCTTACCTGTTTCCTGGTTCCATTAGCTTGCAAGATTTTGGACCAGCCTTTCATTTTTAGGATGTGCCTATCTTTTGTGGTGAGATGAGTTTCCTGCAGGCAGCAGATTGATGAATTGTGGTTTTTAATCTAAGTTTGTAATCTGTGTCCCTTAATCGGTGAGTTAATACCATTGACATTTAATGTTATAATGGCGAAATTATTTTTCATTCTGGACATTTTTTATGTTTAGTGGGTTTTGTAAGCGTATTGTTTGATATTTATATTTTGGTGGTATTATATTTTCCTTCTGTCCTCCTGGATATGCTTGTTCTATTCTTCAAGCTTGAGTATCATTTCTAGCATTTTTTGAAGGTCTGATTATGTAGACATGTATCCCTTCAAGTTATCTTAGTGCTGGAAAACACTTCTTTCTCCCTCAGTCATGACAGATAGTTTTGCTGGGTATATCAGTGTGGGTTGGCATTTTTGCTCATTGAATACTTGAAGTCTGTCTCTCCAAGCTCTTCTTGCTTTTACTGTTTCCATTGAATAGTCATTTGTTATTTTAATAGGTTTACCTTTAAAAGTGAGTTGCTTTTTTTCTCTTGAAGCTCTCAGCACCTTTTCTTTGTCTTGAATGTGGAGTGTTTTGACTATTATTTGCCATGGCGATTTTCTATTTTGGTCATATCTGTTTGGAGTGCGAAATGCCTCTGTATTTGGATGGGCCTCTCATTCTTTAGTTGTGGGAAGTTTTCATTTATGATGATTTGAAATATTTCCTCAGGTGTGGTATTTTGGGATTCTTTTTCTGGTGTTCCATGAATACACATGTTAGGCTTCTTCAGGGGGTCCCATGAATATTCCTTTCAAGTATCTTTTTGGCTTTAACAATCTCCTCCATTGAGGTGGTTAATTCTTCCACTTTGTCTTCAAGATCTGAAATTCTGTTTTCTGCTTCGTTAGTTCTGCTGATAAGACTCTATGTTGAGTTCTGGGTGAAGATAACTTGTCTTTTAGTTCAGTTTTAAATTCTGCTCAAGTCTGTTTTAACTGTTCTATGCCTATTTTTGTTTCTTGAACTATTTTTCTGAACTCCTCCAAGTGCCTGTTGTGTTCCTGTTCAAAGTGGTTCCTTCGGTTGTCTAACTCTTCTTGGATTTCCTCTTTCATAGTATTAATCATGGTAATGATCATACTCTGAAAGTCATTATATTGGGTCTGGCTTTCTTGGCTATTTTCTGTGAATATTTCTGGTCAGAATCCGTCATTTTGGGGTTAATTCTTTCGGTGGGAGATTGGTCTTCTTGGGTTTTGTTTCTCATATATCTGCACTTTGAGTTGTACATTTTTGTTTTGTTTCTTAGGACCTTTCAGCTTCTGTGTGTTTTTCACTGAACTGATTTAGTTGGTATTATTACACTTGCCAGTTATTACTAGTGCTTGCCTTGGATTGTGTATGTTTGTCTATTGTTATTGTAATTTCCTAGATGAGGCTATTAGGCTGTTAGTACATCAGTTAAGTCAGGTTAAGTAGACAAGGGGTGAATATTAGTATGGTAGTGAAAAAAAGGAGGTTCACTTCGGGCTGTATGTGAAGAATCTCTCCCACATAATAGGATGATTGTAGAGGACTCAAGATGTATGGCCTTTTTCCCTTAGAGTTTTGCTTGAGTTTCCTTTGGACTCTATTGAATTCTGAGTAGCAGTGTGTCTTCCCTGGACCACGTTCAAAGGTCCCCAGTGGGCCGGAGAGGCAGAGGGTCTGATGTTGATTGCAGAAGTCTTCACCTGGGACCTGGGACGTGGCTTAGGGTCCGTCCACTCAATCTCCAGGGATGGAGGAATGTGAGCAATTTCTGTCTGGGACCTGGGACCTGGGACCTGGCAGGCAGTGGGCGGCATCATGCCTATATGGCCATTTTTCTCTCCTCTGAACACTGTAAGCTCTCTGTGAGCACTGTGAGCTCTATATGAACACTATCAGCTGTGAGCTCTCTATTACTACTCTGAGGTCTCTATGACCACTGTGGGCTCTCCATAGCCACAGTGAGCTCTCTATGACAACTATGAGCTCTCTATGACCTCTGTAAGCTATGGCCACGATGATTTCTCTATGACTACTTTGTGGCCTCAATGACCACTGTGAGGTTTTTATGTCCACTTTGACCTCTTATGATCATTATGAGCTCTGTATGACAGTGATGAACTAAAACCACAGTGAATTCTCTGTGACTACTATGAGCTCTCTAAGCTCTGAGCTAAAACTACAGTGAGTTCTCTATGACTACTCTGAGCTCTCTAACACAACTATGAAATATGAACAGTATGAGTTGTCTATGGTCTCTATGAGCTGTATATAAAAGCTGTGAACTCTCTATGACTACTTTGAGCTTTTTATGAACACTGTGATCTCTCTATCACTACAGTGAGTTCCTATGTCCACTGTAAGCCTTCTATGACAACTATGAGCTATGACCACCGTGATCACTGTATGACCACTATGAGCTCTACATGACTATGAGCTATGATCATGATGAGCTCTCTGTCTTCTGTGAACTATGACAACTATGTGTTCTCTATGAGAACTGTAAGCTCTTATGACCTCTCTGTAACATCTTTGAGCACTTTATGACCACTGTGAGCTGTCTATGACCACTGTGAGCCCTCTATGAGCTCTCTGTGAGCTCCCTATGACCACTATGAGCTCTGTATGAACAATATGAGGTATGACCACTGTGAGCTTTCTCAGACCACTATGAGCTGTGAACATTGTGAACTTTCTGTGGCCACTGAATCCTGTCTATGGCCACTATGATCTTTGACCACTGTGAGTTCTCTATGGCCTCTATGAGCTCTAAATTAAAGCTGTGTCCTCTGTATGACTACTTTGAATTCTCTATGACCACTGTGTTCTCTCTATTATCACTCTGAGATCTTCATGACCACTGTGAGCTCTTTATGAGCACTATCAACTGTGACCACTGTGAGCTCTCTATGACAAGTATGAGCCTATGGCCACTATGAGCTTTCTATGCTCAACATGAAGTATGACCACTATTAGCTCTCTAGAGCCACTATGAACTCTCTATGAGAACTATGAGCAATGTGCAGTATAGGCGCTCTATGACATCTGCGAGCTATGACAACAGTGAACTATCCAGGACAACAGTGAGCTCTCTATAACCCTTGTAAACTCTCTGAGCTCTCTATGACCACTATGAGCTATGACTACTGTGAGCTCCGTATCACAACTGGGAGCTCCCTATGACCAGTATAAGGTCTCTATGACCATTATAAGCTGTGACCACTGTGACCCTCTCCATGACCATGTGTGCTCTCTATGGCCATTGTGAACTTTGACCACTGTGAGCTCTCAATTTTCCTCTGTGAGCTATGAGCACTATGAGTTGTCTATGATGACTGTGAGCTCCGGTTACCATGAACTATGAGCTCTCAATAACCACTATAAACTATAACCATTGTGTTATCTCTATGATCAAATGAGCTATGACCATTGTGAGCTCTTATTGTCCATTATGAATTCTCTATGATCACTGTGAGGTATGACCACTGTGAGGTCTCTAAGACCACTGTGAGCTCTCTATGACCCCTGTGTGCTATAAACACTCTGAGCTCTTTTTGACCATGGTGAGCTCTCTATGAGCATTATCATCTATGACCACTGTGAGCTCTTTTTGATCATTATGAGCTATGGCACTATGAGCTCTAAATGCCAACTATTAACTATGACTACTGTGCGCTCTCTATGTCCATTATGACTCCCTATGACTAGTATGAGCTATGACAACTCTCTGTGACCACTGTGAGCTCTCTATGAGCATTATCATTTATGACAACTGTGAATTCTCTATGACCATTGAGAGCACTCTATAAACACTATAATGCATGACTACAGTTAACTGTTTATCACCACTAATAACTATGACCATTGTGATCTTATGAGTTCTCTATTACCACTGTGAGTAATGACCACTGTGAGCTCTCTATGACCACAATGAGTTATGACCACTGTGAGCTCTGTATCACCACTGGATGCTCTCTATGGCCACTGTAAAGTCTCTGTGACCAGTATGATATATGACCACTATGAGCACTCTCTGTCCACTGTGTGCTCTGTATGACCACTGTGAGCTTTGAGCACTGTAAGCTATCTATAACCATTGTGAGCTATGATCAATGTGAGCTCTCAATTAATTCTGTGAGCTATGAGCACTGTGAATTACCTATGACCACTGTGAACTCTCTATGACCAGTCACTATGAGCTCACTATGACCATTGTGAACTCTTTATAGTCACTATGAGCTATGACCAATGTGAGTTCACCATCATCAATCTAAGACTTCTGTGAGATATGACCACTGTGAGCTCTATATGAAAACTGTGAGCTTCCATATGACCACTATTACCTCTCTATGACCACTTAGGGCACTCTATGATCATTGTGAGCTCTCTATGGGCACTATGACCTATGATGACTGTGAGCATTCCACAACCACTAAGAACTATGACAACTGTGAGCTGTTCAGAAGTGTTATGAGCTTTGAGCACTGCAAGCTGTCTATGTCCATTACGAGCTCTCTATGACCAATGTGATCTACAACCATTGTAAACTGTACCTGACTCCTATGAGCTTTGATCACTCAAAGCTATGACCTCTATGAGCACGACGTCTGTGAGCTATTAGAACTATGCACACTCTATCACAACTCTGAGCTCTCTATGATGACTGTATGCTTTCTATGACTATTGTGAATTATGACCACTGTGAGCTCTCTATGACAACTGTGACCTAAGACCACTGTGTGATCTCTAAGTATACTATGGGCTATGACTACTGTGAGATCTTATTGTCCATTATGAGCCTTCTATGACCACTGTGACCTGTGATCACCTTGAGATTTCTATGACCAGTTTGATCCATGACCACTGTAGGCTCTCTATAACCACTGTCAGCTCCCTATGACCAGTCTGAACTCTATGAGCACTATTAGCTATGACCAGTGTGAGCTCTCTATGACTACTGTGAGTTATGACCACTGTGAGCTCTGTTTGACATCTGTGAGCTCTCTAAGACTTTTATGAATTCTTCATGACCACTATGACCTCTATATGTCCACTATGAGCACTCTATGACCTTTATGAGCACTGTATTACAACTATAATCTATGACCATTGTGAGATTTCTATGGCAACTATGAGCTATGACAACTGTGAACCAGCTATTACCACTATGAGCTATTGTTGCTGAATCCCCATTGGGCCAGCCAGAGGAAAGAGGGGAATGGCAGGAGCCTCTTGGGCTCGAGGTGAATGGGCAAGCCAGCAATGGGGTCACCAAACAGACCCTGGGAGTCAGGCAAGAAACAGCAGGCAGAGGACGAGTTGGCTGCAAACTCAGCTTTATTCAGGAAGTGTTTCAGTTTATATAGGGTCAGGGTATAAACAAGTGTGGGTATCCCTCTTCTAAAGGGAAGGGGGAGCAGCCACCAATCATTCAGCTTTTACTAGGTGTTCAGGTTAGATGTATGCTTCCCAATTGGTTTTTCATCCCTCTTTCCCATTGGTTGCCCATCCCTCTTCCTGTATGATTCCTCTATTGGGACATGTCTGGGCATATCTGACCTTGTTCAGGCTTCTCTACAGCCAGACCTCATGGATTTGAGAGCCTAGGCTAGGGCCTCCTTGAATCGATATTGCTACATTTTCACCCTTTTATTTATTTATAACTTTTTAATGGGGACCATGATAGCTGGGGCAAACCCTGGCCTCCTCTGCTATGTAGAATATAAGTGATGAGCCTGTCTTAGGTTGGACACCACCTTCGTGTAGGGCCTTACCTGTCATTGACTACCTGTCATGAGACCATCGCAGAGAAGGAATCATAGTCCCAAAGGGGAACTCAAGCAGTGGCAGAAAACAGCACGTTTTCATCAGGAGAGAAGCAGGCTGAGAGGCTGTAGGCAGGGGAGGCAGAGAAATGATATAGAAGAACTGGAGAGACATGAATCAGAATCTAACAATTAGTAAAGCATAGCTTCAGTGGAGGACAGCCAGGCTTATAATGGGCCTTTGGTGGCTTTAGAAATGTCCGAGGCCTGAATGGATGCCATGAGGACCTGGAAAGCAAGCTTTGTTATTTCGGGAACATATGAAAAAACCTGTAAGAAAATTTGTATGAAAGGAGACTTAAAATCTATTAGAAAAACAATTGTGATCGATATAAAACATAAGTAATTAAGGACTTAGATGTTATCAAAATTATTTGTTCTTATTTTTAAGTATGCATACATGTATTTAAAAATGGCATGCCAAAATTTTTATATTAACGTGCAACAAAAATGAAAAAAAAATTGAAATGTCATAAACCGAAGACACACAACATGTAAACACAGAACATATAAACATACAAGCACATGAATAATATTTCACTGGCAACTGGACAATTTTCAACAACTGTCTTAAAATTACCCTTGAAAGATTTATCAAAGGTGGATTAACATTTAGGAAAACCTTATTTAAAACAAGACCTCATATTAGTTAAATCCGGCAGCTTAGCTTAATTATCAAAAACATCCAACCCCTCTATTCCTCCCTCCTGTCTGCCTGGGACAGGACCTGCTGTCCATTCCAGGTGAGTTCCCCCAGCACCCAGGTCGCCACTCATCCCAGCTCCTCCCACCAGCTGACCCGAGCAACATCCAGTCTGCCTTGTGCTTGCTTGGGCCATGCCCCAGGTCCCAGCCATTCTGTCCCTCTCTCCCATCTGCCTGAGACAGGGCCAATTCTCCATAGCAGTTGAGTTTCCCCAGCAACTAGGTCGCCGTTCATCCCAGCTCCTCTCACCAGCTGGCCCCAGCAACACCCAGGCTGCCTTGGGCTTGTACGGGCCACGCACCAGGTCTCAGCCTCTCTGTCCCTCCCTCCAGTCTTCATGGAATAGGACCCGCTGTCCATCCCACCTAAGTTCCTTCAGCACCCAGGTCGCCACTCATCCCAGCTCCTCCCACCAGCCTGCCTGAGCAACACCCAGGGTGCCTTGGGCTTGCATGGGCCACGCCCCAGATCCCAGCCCCTCTGTCCCTTCCTAACGTCTGCCTGGGACAGGACCCACTCTCCATCCCAGGTGAGTTCCCCCAGCATCCAGGTTGCCCCTCGTCCCAGCTCTTCCCACCAGCCAGCGCAAGCAATACCCAGGCTGTTTTGGGCTTGCATGGGCCAAGCCACAGGTCCCAGCCCCTCTGTCCCTCCGGCCAGCTCGGGACCCTGGCTGGTGGTACAGGGAGGACACACTACTACTCAGAATTCAACAGAGTCCAAAGAAAACTCAAGCAAAACTCTAGGGTACAAAGGCCATACATCTGAAGTCCTCTAAAATCATCTTATCACATGGGAAAGAATCTTTACTTCCAGCCCAAAGATAAGTAAACCTCTTTTTTTCATTATATTGCTCCTTTCTAGTATTAATCACTGTAAATTAACTTTTCCATACAGCCACCCCCAAAAATATATACAACTCCAGGGATTATACCACTCACCCTTATATATCACCAAGGTACTAAATCATAAAAGTGCACTACCATACTAATATTCACCCTCTGTCTACTTAACCTGACTTAACTGATGTAATAACAGCCTAATAACCTCATCTAGGAAATAATACTAAACAGACAAAAATACCCAACTCCAAGGCAAACACTAGTAATAACTGCCTGAGAGTAGTAATACCAAATAAATCAGTTCAGTCAAAAACACACAGAAACTGAAAGGTCTTAAGAGACAAAACAACAATGTCTAAGTCAAAGTGCAGATCCATGAGAAACAACACCCAAGAAGACCAATCTCCCACGGAAAGAATTAACCCATAATGATGGATTCCAACCAGAACAAATTCACAGAAAATAGCCAGGAAAACCAGACCCAAGATAACGACTTTCAAAGCTTGATCATTACCATGATCAACAATGAAAGAGTAATTCTGGGAGGAGTTAAACTACTGCAGCAACCACTTTGAACAGGAACACAACAGACACTTGGAGGAGTTGAGAAAAACAATTCAAGAAACAAAAATAGGCATAGGGCAGTTAAAACAGTCTCACGCATAGTTAAAAATGGTACTAAAAGACAAGTTATTGTCCACCCATTAGTTCATTAGCAGAACTAATGAAGCAGAAAATAGATTTTCAGATCTTGAAGACAAAGTGGGAGTATTGTTGCCGAATCCCCCACCGGACCAGCCGGAGGAAGAGGGGAAATGGCGAGGCCTCGAGGGCGCGAGGCGAATGGGTGAGCCGGCGACGGGGTCACCATCCAGACCCCAGGAGTCAGGCGAGAAGCAGCACACAGACGACAAGTTGGCCGCAGACTCAACTTTACTCAGGAAGCATTTGGGCTTACATAGGGTTGGGGTCCAATCAGGTGTAGCCACTCCTCTACTCAGGGGATGGCGGTAGTAGCCACCAATCATTTAGCTGTTTACTGGGTGTCCAGGTGAGATGGCCACTTCCCATTGGTTGTTCATCCCTTCTTCCCATTTGGTTGTCCATCCCATTGCCTGTATGGTTTCTTCTCAGGCTTATCTGTAGCCAGACCCTCTTGGATTCAGGAGCCCAGGCTAGGGCCTCCCTGAATCAATAGTGCCACAGAATATTAACCAGATCAATGGAAGAGGTTGTTAAAGCCTACTTGAGAGGAATATTCAAGAGTTATGGCACATTTTGAAGAAGCCTAACATGCTCATTCATGGAATACCAGAGCAAGAATCCCAAAATAAAACACCTGAGGAAATTTTTCAAATTATCATAAATGAAAACTTTTCTCAATTAAGAAATGAGAAGCCCATCCATATACAAAGGCATTCCATACCCCAAACAGATATGACCAAAATAGAAAATCGCCACAGCAAATAATAGTCAAAACACTCCACATTTAAGACAAAGAAAAGGTGATGAGAGTTTCAAGGGAAAAAACGCAAGTCACTTTTAAAGGTAAACCTATTAAAATAACAAATGACTTCTCAATGGAAGCAGTAAAAGCAAGAAGAGCTTGGAGAGACGTACTTCAACTATTAAATGAGCAAAAATGTCAACCCAGGGTGATATACCCAGCAAAGTTATCCAATATGATTGAGGGAGCAATAAAAGTTTCCAGCACAAAGACAAGTTGATGGCATACATGTCTACCAAACCAAACTTTCAAAAAATGCTAGAAATGATACTCAAGACTGAAGAAAAAACAAGCATATTCAGGAGGACAGAAGAGAAATACAATAACACCAAAACCTAAAAACCAAATAATACACTTACAAAAGTCATTAAACACAAAAAAATGTCCAGAATTAAAACTAATTTCTCCATTTTAACATTAAATGTCAATGGAATTAACTCACCGATCAAAAGACACAGATTACAAACTTGGATTAAAAACCACAACCCATCAATCTACTGCCTGCAGGAGACTCATCTCACCACAAAGATAGGCACATCCTAAAAATAAATGGCTGGTCCAAAATTCTGCAAGCTAATGGATCCAGGAAACAGGCAGAGGTAACCATTATGCTATCAAAGTGAACTTCAAACCAAAAAAAAAAATCATAAGAGACATAGATGGATACTACATTTTAGAAACAGGTACAATTAACCCAAAAGACTTCACAATACTGAACATATATGCACCCAATATGGGCAGCTCCACATTCATTAAGCAAACCCTACAGCGTCTGAAGCAGAAATCACCCAAATGATAATTCTTGGGGATTTCAATACCACCCTCTCAACATGGGATAGATCAAAAGGCCAAAAGCTTAACAGACACATTGCAACTTAATCAAACCCTTACTGTAGTGGACACTACAGATCTCTATCAACTTTTAATCCATGCACCAAGAATATACATTTTTCTCAGCAGCACATGGAACTTTCTGCAAAATGGATCACATATTGGGCCACAAAACAAATCTCCACATATACAGAAAAATTGAAATTCTAGCCTGTACCCTATCAGACCACAATGGTCTAAAGCTTGACATCCACAACACAAAAAACTACAGAAAATACACTAACTCTGGGAAACTTATCACTATAATGCTGAAGGAGAATTGGATTCAGGAAGAAATTAAAAAGGAAATTCAAGATTTCCTGAAAGTGAACGATAATGAGAATACAACCTATCAAAATCTTTTGGGACATAATGAAAGCTGTCCTAAGAGGTAAGTTCATAGCTCTTAATGCCTACATCAAAAAAATGGAAACATCACAAATAAATAACAACAGTGCAGCTTAACGGATTGGAGACACTAGAGCAATCTGATCCCAAAAGCAGTAGAAGAGCAGAGATTAACAAAATAAGGGGAGAAATATCTGAAATTGAGATTAGGAAAATGATAGAGAGAATCAACCAGTCAAAAAGCTGGTTCTTTGAAAAACTCAAAAAGATTGATATACCCTGTATCAGTTAGGGTTCTCTAGAGTCACTGAATTCACAGAATGAATATATATATATAGGAAATTTATTGGGTTGGCTTACAGAAATGGCCGAGGTAGTCCAGCGAAGGCTGTCAGCAGCTGAGGTAGTCCAACGATGGCTGTCAGTAGCCGAGGTAGTTCCAACAATGGCTGCCAATAGCTAGCTGCTCAGTTCAGTAGTCAAGTAGGTGATGGCTGAAGGCTGGAGAACTCCTAGGGTCCTGGAAGGTTGAAGAATCCGGGCGGCCGGAAGGAATAACGATTCCTAGTATAGCTGCAAGAAGGCCTCTGTTCTCCTTGGTGGCTCCTTTTTATATGATGCAGTACTGGGAGGATCCTTTGAGAGCTTTGGAGGTCCTGATAGGACTTAGGGTGGGTATCCTTCAAGTAGTCTCAGTTGATCTTCTCCAGACGTGGTCTCAGCCCAGCTTAGTTAATACCGGGTGTGTCAAGTTGACATTCAGGCTTAACTATCACAAGTCCACCCCTTGTCAACTTGACACCAAATCACATTTCCTTAGGCCATTAAAAATTCTCCAAATAAAACAGTTAGATTCATAGTTCCACCTAACATAATATAGCTATCCACGTACAACCGCACACACATTATTTTTACAAGATTAATGACAATGCCCCTTAAGAAATGCTTAGTGTTGGTGTCCCATAACACAATATCGTAACATAGATTACAGCATTTCATCTCATAACTACAGATTAACATATTACATTACATAAATATCTTCTTAGAGTATGTGCACATGCACAAGTCTATTCTTGACAGTCTAGACCAGAGGCACTCATGGCAATTATAATCCTCGTTTCTGTAACTGGTTTCGTGGCCTTAGGTGGTATTTATAACTACCTTCTTCTACTACTCAGTCTGTATTTCCTCCACCTTCAGCAAGTACTTCTGCAGGTCTTGGCTCTTTACCTGGAGGGGTTATCCATACCTTCATTCCTGAAGGATCTGGACCATTTACTGTCTTTCCTGTGTTGGGTTGCTGTAAATTCCCATTGACCTTAATCACAGGGCATGGTAATACCAAGAGACGCCCTAGTGGGTCTCCTACACTCCAAACATATTCTTCCTTACCACCATTGTGGAGAACGAGTCCAATTTCTCCTTGGTGATCTGGGTCTATCACCCCTCCTAACACTGTTATTCCTTTCTTGGTCTGTTGGCTCAAGGGCATCAGAAGTCCAAAATAACCAGGAGGAAGCCTTAGCTTCCAGTTCAAAGGAATAGTTGCTGTGTCTCCTGGCAGAAGCATTCCCTGCTCTGGACTCAAAACTTCTAAGCCAGTAGAATACAGGCTTGCGGGAACAGGAAGCAAAAATTTTCCTAATGGGTCACTAGGAGTGATAGTAAGAGGAGCTATTCCTGTTTCCACCCCTTGATTCCTGGACCCGTGAATCCTGGCTATAGGAGACACAGTACCATATATTGGACGCTGGTTTAAGGCGTATACTGCCTTCTGGAGAATTCTGCCCCATCCCTCCAGACTATTACCACCTAATTGACGCTGTAATTGTGCCTTTAAAAGGCCATTCCACCGTTCTATCAAGCCAGCTGCTTCAGGATGGTGAGGAACATGGTAAGACCAATGAATCCCATGGTCATGTGCCCACTGCCGTACTTCTTTAGCTGTGAAATAAGTTCCCTGGTCAGAAGCAATGCTGTGTGGAATTCCATGACGGTGGATAAGGCATTCTGTAACTCCCTGGATCGTAGTCTTGGCAGAAGCATGACGTGCAGGAAAGGAAAATCCATAACCAGAATAAGTATCTATCCCAGTAAGAACAAAGCGCTGCCCTTTCCATCTTGGAAGTGGTCCAATGTAGTCAACCTGCCACCATGTTGCTGGTTGGTCACCCCGAGGAATAGCTCCATATCGCGGACTCAGCGTTGGTCTCTGCTGCTGGCAGATTTGGCACTCAGCAGCAGCTGTAGCCAGGTCAGCCTTGGTGAGTGGAAGTCCATGTTGTTGAGCCCATGCATAACCTCCATCTCTGCCACCATGTCCACTTTGTTCATGAGCCCATTGGGCAATGACAGGAATGGCTGGGGAAAGAGGCTGACTATCCACAGAACGGGTCATCTTATTCACCTGATTATTGAATGTTTCTTCTGCCGATGTCCTCTTTTAATGAGCATTTACATGAGACACAAATATCTTTGTGTCCTTTGCCCAGTGGGAGAGATCTATTCACATGCTTCTTCCCCAGATGTCTTTCTCGCCAATTTTCCAATTATGTTCCTTCCAAGTCCCCGACCATCCTGCCAAACCATTGGCTACAGCCCATGAATCAGTATACAGTCGCACATCTGGCCCTTTTTCCTTCCAGGCAAAGTGAACAACCATGTGCACTGCCCGAAGTTCTGCCCACTGTGAAGATTTCCCTTCTCCACTGTCCTTTAGGGTTGTTGTGGAAAGGGGTTGCAACGCTGCAGCTGTCCACTTCTGGGTAGCACCGGAATAGCAAGCAGAACCATCTGTGAACCAGGCCCTAGTCTTCTCTTCTTCAGTTACCTGATCATAAGGCACACCCCAGGAGGCCATAGGTGCATGCTTGGGAACAGGCATTGCAACAGGGTAACTCAGGTCGCATGGTAACTTGGTGACCCATTGTCAGACGTTCAGTTTCCACTAAGGCCCAATAACAAGCCAAGAGTTGTTTCTCAAAAGGAGAGTAATTGTCTGCAGATGATGGCAGGGCCTTGGTCCAAAATCCCAGGGGTCTCTTCTTTGGTTCACCTATGGGAGCCTGCCAGAGACTCCAAACAGCATCTCTATCAGCAACAGATACTTCCAATACCATTGGGTCTGCTGGATCATATGGTCCAAGTGGTAAGGCAGCCTGTACCGCAGCTTGAACCTGCTGAAGAGCCTTCTCTTGTTCTGGGCCCCACTCAAAGCTGGCAGCTTTCTGAGTTACTTGGTATATGGGCCTAAGTAACACACCCAAGTGAGGAATGTGCTGCCTCCAAAATCCAAACAGGCCCACCAAACGCTGTGCTTCTTTCTTAGTGGTGGGAGGGGCCAGGTGCAACAACTTATCCTTTACCTTAGAGGGGATATCTCTACATGCCCCACACCACTGAACTCCTAAAAATTTTACTGAAGTGGAAGGTCCTTGGATTTTGGTTGGGTTTATTTCCCATCCTCTGTTGTGCATATGCCTTACCAACAAATCCAAAATGCTTGCTACTTCCTGCTCACTTGATCCAATCAGCATATATCATCTATATAATGGACTAGTGTGATACCTTGTGGAAGAGACAAGCGATCAAGATCTCTGCGAACCAAGTTATGGCATAGGGCTGGAGAATTAATATACCCTTGAGGTAACACTGTAAATGTATACTGCTGGCCTTACTAACTGAAGGCAAATTGCTTCTGATGATCTTTATGAATAGGTATGGAGAAAAAAGCATTTGCAAGATCAATGGCTGCATACTAAGTACCAGGAGATGTGTTGATCTGCTCAAGCAATGAAACCACATCTGGTACAGCAGCTGCAATTGGAGTCACAACTTGGTTAAGTTTGCGATAATCAACAGTCATTCTCCATGATCCATCTGTCTTCTGCACAGGCCAAATGGGAGAGTTGAAGGGAGAGGTGGTCGGAACCACCACCCCTGCATCCTTCAAGTCCTTTATGGTGGCACTAATTTCTGTAATTCCTCCAGGGATACAATACTGTTTCTGATTCACTATTTTCCTTGGTAGAGGCAGTTCTAAAGGCTTCCATTTGACCTTCCCAACCATAATGGCTCCTACTCCACATTTCAAGGAACCAATGTGAGGGTTCTGCCAACTTCTAAGTATATCTATTCCAATTATACATTCTGGTACTGGGAAAATAACCACTGGATGAGTTCAGGGACCTACTGGACCTACTGTGAGTCGAACATTAGCCAAAACTCCATCAATCACCTGACCTCCATATGCCCCTACTTTAACTGGAGGGCCATTATGCTTTTTAGGGTCTCCTGGAATCAATGTCAACTTAGACCCAGTATCTAGTAAACCCCGAAATGTCTGATTATTTCCTTTCCCCCAATGCACAGTTACTCTAGTGAAAGGCCTTAGGTCCCTTTGTGGAAGGACAGAAGAAAGACTAATATTAAAGCTTTTTGCTATGGTGTCAAGGTCCTTTCTTAAAGGAACCTGGCCTCCCCTTCATTCAAGGGGTTCTGGATCTGTAAACTGGCTCAAGTCTGGAAATTGGTTGACAGGCCGTGATTCTCTGCTACTATGAGTAAAGGCAGCTTTTCCTTCATTTCTGTTAGAATTTTTCTGCTTGTACAGGTCAAATAAGAACTTTGTAGGCTTCTTATCTATTTTACTTTTGGGGACACCATGGTTAATTAGCCAATGCCAAAGGTCTAAGCGAGTGAGACCCTCATAAGTACTGTTCTGTCTAGGCTGCACATTATGGTTAGTACGCTTACTTTGCCATTGGCGATTCAATGCTGCCACTTGGCCCCTACTACTCCTCGATCCACCTAGGCCCATTGAATTTAAGTCTTCCAACTGGGCGGCAGCATCTCCCATTGTTAGGTCTGGAACAAGGAGAAGAGCAATGATAGGAGCCTTCATATTTGGTGCTGCCCCTTTATTAAGCTGCCCCTTTGGTGTACCACTTTATTAAGTACATTTCTGGTAAAAGGCATGTCATCTGGATTCTCCCATTGAGAATTGGATTTTAAAGAACGTATCCAGTCAAGCATACCAATTTCCCTGAGCCTCTTAATCCCATCATCAACATTAAACCAAAGAATGTCTGGAATCTCTAGTTCCTTTTCAGATGGCCAAACTTTAATAAATACTTCAGCTACCCACTCAAATAAACTCTTGGCACCATTTTTAACTCTATGAGTAGCAGTGTTAAACCTAGAATCTCTACTCAATGGGCCCATTTCTGTGAACTCACTTTTATCCAGTTTTATGCTCCTTCCACCAGTATCCCATAGCCTTACAATCCATTCCCAGGGGTATTCCCCAGACTGCTGCTTAAACATGTTAGAAAAGTCATGGAGTTCTTTAGGAGTATAGCATACCTCCTCATGGACCATAGTTTCTATTTCACCTTTAGGAGCTTGTTTAGCCTTAAGCCTAGTTATAGGCCTGGAAGCAATCACAGGTGGGCGTGCCATAAAATCAGCATTTTCTTGAGGCAAAGTCTTTGCTCTCCTTTCAGACAAATCATGAGTAATTCCCTCACACAAAGATGGAGATAGCAATTCTGTAGAGGGTGGGAGTGGGGATTCATTCTCTGCTAAGGGTGGGGAGACCATTTCATCAGGCGGAATAAATGCACCAGAATTTGAGAGTTCAACATCCTCATCTTCATCATCAGTTTGGTCTTCCCACACATCAGCATCCCACTTTTCAGGATCCCACTCTTGGCCAATCAGCGCTTTTACTTTAACTGCCGACACCTTTCGAGGCTGGGAATTCAATTTATGTTGTAACTCAGCCACCCTAATAATCAAAGTTTGGGTTTGATTTTCACCAATTCGAGCCCTATTGCTACTGGAGAGAAGATTCTCTTCTAGAGCACACTTAGAAACTTCTAAGTTTTTTATGCACTTTCTGAGTTCGATATTTTCCTCACTGAGATATTCCTTTTCCATTTGTAGTTTATTGAGAGATGCTAGAAGCAACCAGCCAGCATCATCATTTTCCTTATTCTTACTCATTTTATGTAAAGTTTCATATACGGAATCGCTGAGCTTCTCAATCCTCGCAAGAGGGGCATCAAGATTGTCTAACACACCTACTTTTACCAATTCTAGAAACAGTTCACTCCAAACAGTTGCAGTATCCTCCATGCCACTAGGGGAGTCTTTAGTCGCTGGAGGTTTCACTGGGTCAAAAAGCCAGCTCCAGAAATCACAAAGCTTGCCAGCAAAATTCATTCTTACAATTCTGTTTCTCTAGAACCACTCCTGGTAACAATTTCTGTATTAGTTAGGGTTCTCTAGAGTCACTGAATTCACAGAATGAATATATATATATATATATATATATATATATATATATATATATATAGGAAATTTATTGGGTTGGCTTACAGAAATGGCTGAGGTAGTCCAGCGAAGGCTGTCGGTAGCCAAGGTAGTTCTAACAATGGCTGCCAATAGCTAGCTGCTCAGTTCAGTAGTCAAGTAGATGATGGCTGAAGGCTGGAGAACTCCTAGGGTCTTGGAAGGTCGAAGAATCCGGGCAGCTGGAAGGAAGAACGATTCCTAGCACAGCTGCAAGAAGGCATCTGTTCTCCTTGGTGGCTCCTTTTTATATGATGCAGTACTGGGAGGATCCTTTGAGAGCTTTGGAGGTCCTGATAGGATCTAGGGTGGGTATCCTTCAAGTAGTCTCAGTTGATCCTTTCCAGACGTGGTCTCAGCCCAGCTTAGTTAATACCGGGTGTGTCAAGTTGACATCCAGGCTTAACTATCACAATGGGGAAAAACTTGAAGCATTCCCACTTTGATCAAGAACTAGACAAGGCTGCCCACTCTCACCACTTCTATTCAATATTGTACTGGAAGTCTTTGCTGAAGCCATAAGACAAGGAAAGGAGATAAAAGAGATTCAAATCAGCAAGGGAGAAGTCGTTACCTCTATTTGCAGATGACATGATCATATACCTGAATGATCCTAAAAACTCCACCAGGAAGCTCCTGGAACTAATACAGGAGTTCAGCAGGGTGGCAGGATAAAAAATAAATGTACAAAAATCAGTGGCCTTCCTTTATGTCCAGAATGAAAATAGTGAAAAAGCTCTGAGAGAAACAATCCCATTTACTATAGCCCCTAAAAATATGAAATACCTTGGAATAAACCTAACCAAGGAAGTAAGAGACCTTTACAATGAAAACTATAAAACCCTAAAGAAAGAAATTGCAGAAGATACCAGAAGGTGGAAAGACCTCCCATATTCCTAAATTGGTAGAATCATTTCTATAAAAATGTCTATCCTACCAAAGGCAATATACAGATTCAATGCTATACCAATCCAGCGAGCCAACTGGATATCTTTGTGCATGATGGTGACTCTTGGCGTGGATGGCACACAGATTAGTGTCTTCCAACAACCACACCAGGTATGTCTCACTGGCCTCCTGCAGTGCGCCAATGACCCTGCTCTGGAACCGCAGGTCAATCTTGAAGTCCTGCCAGATCTCCCGCACTAGCCCCTGGAACAGCAGCTTCTGGAACAGCAGCTTCTGGATCAGCAGCTCCGTCTACTTCTGGTAGCTGTGGATCTCGCCCAGGGTCACAGTGCCAGGTCTGTAGCGGTGGGGCTTCTTCACTCCGCTGTGGAGGGCGCACTTTTCCAGGAGGTTTTCACGGCCAGCTGCTTGCGAGGGGCTTTGTCACCTGTGGACTTAGGAGCGGTCTGCTTGGTTCAGGCCATCTTCTCTCACCCACAGCCGAGTCTCTGGTCGTGCTCCACTGCCGCCCTGCATGCCGCTGCCCAAGGAGCTGGAAACGCCAAACGATAGAATGACACTCGCTCAAGGAATGACCAAACCGCTCTGAATCTACTCTTATAATAAGACTCTTTTTAGCAGCCTTTTATCTCTGGCCAGGAGTTAACATCCAATATCCATCAGGATGGAGCCAAGGGCAGTGCAAGAGCAGCAAAACTGAAAAAAAAAAATCAACAAACCATAACTCGAAAAATCAGAGACTCTACATCAACCACCTGGAACCATGCCAGCCTAATCTTTCCCTATCCTAAAGTTCGGGGAATTTTGCAGAAGAGGGGGCGGTAAGATTGTAAGAGCTTAAAGATAGGGAAGAGCAATGATATGCAAGATACTCCATTCAAGTTAGGGCCAAAGTAATCATAATAGGAATTTGCATGACCTGTACAATGACCAACATATTGAACCCCCAAAGTCTAGCATGGATCACAGGCACTAGGATCCTTAGAGGCAAAGGATTAACAGCCACAATAGTGTTCCTAACTAAAGGGGAACACACACACACAAAAAGAGCTCTAGGCAATGCCACTGAGTCCTTACACCTCATCAGAGAGGAGGACCCAGAGGGAAGTTTGACATGCACACTAAAAGATGCTTCAGGAATGAGGGGAGGGGGCACTGGGAGAAAAGGAGGGAGGGGAAAGGAAAGGGAAAAGATGGGGAGGGAGCTAGTGGATCAACGTAGGGTTGGAGGGAGGGTATCAAGTTTGTATGAGTGGAAGAAATAAAAAATAAAATTAAAAAAAATTATGAAAAACATCTAGCAAGGAAAAGCATCTTTATCCATGGGTCTGGTTCCCACATTTTCTCTAGGGAGGTACAAGGTGCTGAAGCCGTAGCCTCATTCCAAAATTCCTCCAGACCAGCAGTCTTAACCTTGAGGCCTCTAGTCTCTAGGAGAGATTTTAAGACACATACTGGGAGACCAGTATCGTCTGGAGCAGAAAATACAGCAAGGAAAGAGGGGGAGTCAAGAGTTACAGGAAGAAGAAGAGGGAAGGGATGTCAGCAGGAGGTGGAGTCTCCTCCACCCTCCCCATGGACCTGTTAGCCCTGTGCAGAGTTCTCATCCTGGAAGGGGGAGGGATGGGATGTGGAGGAAGAACAAAGGGCTATTTTGGGTTCTCTCCACAAGTTTCATTGTAGCAACTAATCACTTCCTCAGTGGACGACCCTTTAAGTATTTTATGATGCATAGGAGGATGGGAACAAAGGGGGTGGGAGGCATATGGTCTTCTTGGACCATAAGAGCCAAGAAGAGCATTTTTATCTGGATCTGTGGCTCCCATACATTTTCTAGAGAAATCCAAGGAACTAAGATTAAAGTTTCCTCCCAAAAATCTTCTAAGTCCTTTGGTTTCACTTTCATCCTACATAAGCATAGTAGAGCCTTAAGAACAATCAGCTGGGGTGCCTTCTGATGGGGGCAGTAAGTTCCATATAATGGAAAGGAAAGGTTCCCTAATGGAGCAGAGATGACTAGGAGGTGAGCAGACAAGGCAAAAAAGCACAGAAAATAAAAAGCAATGACTAGAACCAAGGTCAAAGTGAAAATTTCTAAAAGGGTAACCAATGTCCCAGGAGAGACCTAGTGCAGGACATATGCAGAGATGTTTTGGATCTAAGTGTCCTATGCTTAGTGAGTGATTTCAGGGGTTCATTACTTCCCTGGACCACGCCCCCAGTCAGACTGATTCAGTATAATCAAACTGGAGTTTGAGTTCTGAGGGAACTGATTTCTCATGTGAACTCACCTGGAAAAGCCATGGTTTAGAGGTGCTCTTTGATCATGGAGAAATCAAACAAGCAATTGTGTTCCTAACCTTACAGCACAACAATGGACAAACAGGGAAAGGGGAAGAGAAGGAGGCTACCTGCTCACCTTCAGGCATCATAAGCACAGGAAAACAAAACCAAAAGGGCTACTCATCAAACTTTACCGGAAAGGGTGTCTTGTCTACACTGAAGGCAGCACCAACACAGTTGGAGCACTAGATGTTGCCAAATCCTCATCAGGCCAGCTGGGAGGGGGAAGCGAGAAACAGCAGGGGCTGTGTGGGTTCGAGGCATGAGCTTGAGGTAAATGGGCAAATGGGAGTCAAGTGAGAAGCAGCATACAGAGGACAAGTTGGCTGCAGACTCAGCTTTGTTCAGGAAGTTTTTGGGCTTATATAGTGTCAGGGGAGGGGAGCAGCCACCAATCATTTACTTATTTATTAGGTGTCCAAGTTAGATGGCCGCTTCCCATTGGTTTTTCATCCCTCCTTCCCATGGTTGTCCATCCCTCTGCCTGTATGATTCCTCTATTGGGACATGCCTGGGGCATGTCTGAACTTATTCAGGCTTGTCTGTAGCCAGACCTCCTGGATTTGGGAGGTTGAGCTAGGGCCTCCCTGAATTGATAGTGCCACAAGCTATGACAACTTTTAGCTCTTTGTGACCATTATGAACTCTCAATGACCTCTGTGAACTATGGGCACTTGAGCTTTCTATGACAACTTTGAGCTCTCTATGACCACTTTGAGTTGTCCATAACCACTGTGAGCCCTCTGTGAGCAGTATGACCTATGTCCACATTGAGTTCCCCTAAACACTATGAGCTATGACTACTTTGATGTCTTTATGACCTCTATGACATATGACCACTGTGAGTTCTCTATGTCCATTATGAGCTCTCTATGACCACTAAGAGCTATGACCACTGTGAACTCTTCATGACCATTATGAGCCTTGACCATTTTCATCTCTCTATGAACACTATGAATAATAACCATTAAGAGCTCTCAATGGTATCTGTGAGGTATTAGAACTAGGCACATTCTATGCCAACTGTGAGCTCTCTATAACCACTGTGAGTGTTCTATGGCCACTGTGAGCTATGACCACTGTGTGATCACTGTGACCACTACTGTGAATTCTTGTCTATTATGAGCTCTCCATGACTACTGTGAGCTGTGACCACAGTGAGATCTCTATTATCAGTATGATCTATGACCACTGTGAGCTCTCTATGACCTCTATAAAATTCTCTATGCAAAGTAGTAGCTCTGAACATTGTGAGCTCTGTGTGATCACTATGAACTATGACCACTGTGATCTTTTTATCACCACTTTGAGCTATGACCACTGTGAGCTCTCTATGGCCACTATAAGCTCTGTCTGACCAATATAAGTTATAACCACAGTGAACTCCCTATGACCACTATGATTTATGACCACTGTTAGCTCTCTACCACTACTATGAGCTATGAAGATTTTGAGCTCTCAAGGATGATTATGAGTTCTCTATGACCACTGTGACCTATGACCACTATGAGCTCGCTATGACCACATTGACATGACCACTGTGACCTCTCAATGGTCTCTGTGAGCTATGACCACTATGAGCTCTATATGAAAATTGTGGTCTATCTAAAAAAACTGTGTCCTCTCTATGACCACTATGAACTATAACCACTGTGATCTCTCTATGCCCACTATGATCTGTTACCACTGTGATCTCTCCTAGAGGACTGTGAGATCTCTATAATTATGAACAAAAACCAGTATGAGTTCTCTATGTCCATTATGAGCTTTCTATGTCCATTGATAATTAGGACTACTGTGAGCACTCTATGACCCCTATACCTCTCTATGAGCAATGTGATCTATGACCAATGTGAGCTCTTTAGGACCAGTATGAGCTATGACCACTACAATGTCTTTATGTCCATTATGATTTATGGCCACTGTGATCTATCAATGACTACCGTAAGATTTTTATGACCACTATGAACTATACCCACTGTGAAGTCCCTACTTCCTGTAATATCTATGATCTCTGTAAGCTCTCATTGTCCATTATGTGCTGTCTATGACTACTGTGAGCTATGAGCACTATGAGTTGTCTATAGCAATGGTAAGCTCTCTACGACCACTAATATCTATTACTACCATGTGATCTGTGTGACCACTATGAGTTATGAGTACTGTGATATTTTATTGTTCATTATGAGCTCTCTATTATCACTGTGAGCTCTGACCACTTTGAGCTCTGTATGATCACTATGAACTCTGTGATTTCTCTATGAGCACTATGAGCTCTCTATGTGCATTATGTGCTATGATCACTATGAACTTTCTATGAGAACTATGAGGTATGACTACTGTGAGCTCTCTATGTCCACGATGACCTATAGTTACTGTGAGCTCTCTATGGTCTCTATGACCTCTCTATGACCACTGTAAGTTATGAACACTGTGATTTCTTCACCACAATGGTAAGTTATGACCATTGTGTGCTGTATATACCGATTATGAGTCCTCTATGACTACTGTTAGCTTTGACCAATGTAAGCTCTATGACCACTATGAGCTATAACCATTGTGAGCTCCCTATGACCACTGTGAGCTCTCTTTGAGCCTTTTATGCTTGCTATAGCCACTGTGATCTCTCTATGACCACTATGAGCTATGACCATTGTGAGCTCTTTATTACTTCAATGAGCTATGAGCACTCTGAGCTCTCAATTTCCATTATTTGTTCTCAATGATCGCTGTGATGTATGACCACTATGAGCTCTATATGTCCACAGTGTGCTCTCTATGAGTCCTGTGAACTATGATCACTGTGAGCTCTCTATGACTACTATGAGGTATAAGCACTGTGAGCTCTTTCTGACCACTATGATCTATGACCACTGTGAGATCTCTAGGTCCATTATGCACTGTATATGACCATTATGAGCTACGATCACTGTGATCTATGAAAACTATGAGCTATTATCACTGTTAGCTCTCATTTTCCATCATGAGCTCTCTATGACCACTGTTAGCTCTGACCAATGTGAGCTCTATGACTATTATGAGCTATAACCACTGTGAGCTCCCTATGATCACTGTGAACTGTCTTTGAGCATTTTATGCTCGCTATGACCATTGTAATGTATCTATGACCACTATGAATTATGATGAGTGTGAAGTATCTATCACCTTTATGACTCATGATCACTATGACCTCTCGATGACCACTGAGAACAATGACCATTTTTACCACTCATTGTCCACTCTGAATTCTCCATGTCCAGTAGAAGCTATGACCACTATAAGCCCTCTATAACCATTATGAGATCTGTATACAACTAAGGGCTAAGGCCAGTGTGAGATCTCTATGAACACTAGGACCTATGACCACTGTGAGCTCTTTATAACCACTATGAGCTTTCACCACAGTTACATCTTTATTTCTACTATGAGCTATGCCTCCTGTGATCTCCCTGTATTATGATCTATGAGCTCTTTATGATGACTATGAGCTCTTTATGACCACTATGATCTCTCTATGACAATTATGATCTCTACATGACAATAAAGAGATATGGCCACTGTGATCTCTCTGTGAACACTGTGATCTATGATCACTCCTAGTGCTCTATGAACACTATGAACTCATTACGATAACTGTGAGCTCTCAATGACCACTATGTGCTCTCTATGACCACTATAACATATAACAATGTGAGCTCTCTATGATCATTATGATTTATGACCACTGTGACCTCTCTAACACCATTATTAGCTATGACTACTGTGAGGTATGACCATTATGAGCTCTCTAGAACAACTATGAGTTCTATAACTATGACTACTATAAACTACTGTGAGTCTTCTATGACCACTCTGAGCTCTCTATGGCAACTGTGACCTCCCTATGACTACTATAAGTTATGACCACTATGAGCTCTTCATGTCAACTTTGATCTATGACACTCGGAGCTCTCCAAGTCCATTATGAGTGATTCTATGACCACTATTACCTATGGCAACTGTGAGCTGTCTATGATCACTGCGAGCTATGACCACTGAGAGCTCTCTTGACAACTGTGAACTATGACCACTGTAAGTTTTCAATGAACTTTGTGAGCTGTAAGCATTATGCATTCTCTATTGCAACTGTGAGCTCTTTATGACCACTGTGAGCTCTCTATGACTGCTTTGAACTATGACCACTATGAAATATGACCACTATTAGTTCTCTATCACAACTATGAGCTATGTAAATTATAAGTTCTCTAAGTCCATTATGAGCTCCCAATGAGCACTGTGAGCTATGATCACTGTGAGCTTTCTATGAATACTATTAATACCACTGTGACCTATCACCTCTGCAAGATATCCATGATCACTGTGAGCTATGACTATTTTGAGCACTCTATGACCACTATGATCTATGTGAACTCTCTATGTACATTACAAGCTTTCTATAACCACTGTGTTCTATGACCACTGTAAGCCCTCTTTGAGCACTATGACTTATGAATGCTGTGAACTCTCTGTGACCACTGTTACATATGACCATTGTGAACGCTGTATTACCAGTATAAATGATGACCAGTATGAACTCTCTGTGAACATCATGAGCTCTTTGTGACCATTATAAGCATTTACTACTGTCAGCTTTATTTGGCCAATATGAGCTATGATGATTTTAAGCTCTCTATGACCATTCTGAGTTATAACCACTGTGAGCTCTTCTTTACCACAATGAGCTCCCTATGACCACTATAAGCTATGACCATTGTCAGCTCTCAAAGGCCACTGTGAGCTATGACAACTGTAAGCTTTCTCTGACCATTATGAGATCTGTATGAGCTCCCTATTGCCATTATGAGTTCTCTATGACCACTATGAGCTCTCTATAAACATTGTGACTTCTCTATAACCATTATGAGATCTCTATGACCACTGTTAGTTCTCTAACCACTGTGAGTTCTCTATGAGCAGTATGACCTATAATAAATGTTAGCTCTATATGACCAATGCAAGCTCTCTATAACCCATGTGAGCTCAGACCACGGTTAGCTGTTTTTGACCACTATAAGGTATGACCACTATAAAGTGTGACCATTGTGTGATCTTTATGACCATTATGAACCATTATGTGACCTCTCACTGTGCATTATATTCTGTCTATGACCTCTGTGAACTATGACAACTGTGAGTTCTCTATGATCACTATGATCAGTGACCACTATGTTTTCTCTATCATTAATATGAGCTATGATCACAGGAGTTCTATATAATGATTATGAGTTCTCTATAAGTATGACATATGACCGCTGTGAGATTTCTATGACTACTCTGAGTTATGAATATTGTAAGCTCTCTATGACCACGGTGAGGACTCTATGATTACTGTGAGATCGCTATGCCCATAATGAGCTTTCTAAGATCACTGTGAGCTATGACCACTGTGAACATTCTATGACCACTGTGAGCTATGACTACTGTGATCTACCTATGATCACTAGGAGCTATGACCACAGTTAGTTCTCAATGACCACCGTGTGCTCTCTTTGACCTCTGTGACGTCTCTATGATTACTTTGAGATCTTTAAGACCACTGTCAGCTCTGTATGAGCACTCTGAGTTTTCTATGAGCATTATGACCTATTAACATTGTTTGCTCTCTGTGATCACTATGAGCTATGACCACTGTGAGCTTTTTATGATCGTTATCATCTATGACCACTGTGAGCTCTCTTTGACCATTATAAGCGCTGCATAAACATTGTGATGTATGACATGGTGAGGTCACTATGACCACTATGAAGTATCTACCAATACTCTGAGGTCTCTATGACCAATATGAGCTATCTTTGACCACTGTAACCACTCTATGAGCACTATGACCTATCAGCACTGTGAGCTCTCTATGACCATCATGAGATGTCTATGACTATTCTGAGTTCTCTGTGACTTTTGTGAGAATTCTATCACTATGAGCTCTCTTTGACCACTATAAGCTCTCTATGACCACTGTGACCTCTCTATGACCACTTTGATGGCTCTATGAGCACTATGTGCTCTCTATGACCACTCTGAGCTATCTATGATCACTATGAGCTATGAACACTGTGAGATCTCTATTACCACTCTGAACTCTCTGTGAACTCTGTGAGCTTTCTATCACCACTATGAGCTTTCTGTGACCACTATGAGCTATGACCACTATAAGCTCTCTGTGACCAATGTGAGCTCTCTATGACCACTATGAGCTATGAACACTGTGAGCTCTTTAGGACCACTATGAGCTATTTGCCCTATGAACACTCTATGGCCACTGTGAACTATCACCACTATGAGCTCTTTATGAGCTTACTATTGCAGTGATCTCTGTATGATCACTGTGAGCTATCTATGACTACAGTCAGGATTCTGTGACCACTGTGAACTCTCTATGAGTACTATGAACTATTACCACTGTGAGATCTCTATGACCACTATGAATTAGGAGCAGTGTGAGCTCTCCATGATCACCGTGTGCTCTGATCACTGTGAGCTCTCTCTGACCACTATGAATTGCAACCACTGTGAGCTCTCTATGACCTTGTGAGCTATGACAACTGTGATCTCTCTATGGCCACTATGAGCTCTCTATGACTCTTATGAGCTATGGCCATTTTAAGCTCTCTATGACCTCTGTGAGCTATAAAAACTGTGAGCTCTCTATGACACCTGTGACCTCTTTGTGATATCTTTGAACCCGTATGACTACTCTGAATTCTCTATGACCACTATAAGCTCTCTATGAACTCTATGAGCTATGACCACTGTGAGGTCTTTATGACTACTATGTTCTGTGACCAGTCTGAGCTCTCAATGTCCATTATGGGCTGATTATGCCTACTGTGAGCTCTCTATGCAACTATGAGTCCACTATAACCACTGCCAGATTTCTAGGATCACTTTGACTTATGACCACAGTGAGCTTTCTATGACCACTAGGAGGCATAACGACTAGGATTTCTCAATGTCCACTATGGTCTAGGACCACTGTGATTCCTCTGTCACTACTATATGCAATGACCACGGTAAATTCTCTATGATGATTTTTGGCCACTGTGAGCTATGACCTCTGTAAGCTTTCTATTACCAATTTGATCTATGACCACTATGCCCTCTTTATGACCACTGTGAGCTCTTTCATGATCACTACGAGCTGTGCATGACCATTATGAGGTATTAACAGTGTGAGCTCTATATAACCACTACCAGTTGTGACCAGAATGTGCTCTTTATGTGCACTACGATCTATGGCCTTGTGAAATCCCTATTCCCACTATGAACACTATAGAATACTATGAGCTATGACAACTGTGGGCTCTCTATTACCACTTTGAGCTATGACTACTTTGAGCTCTCTATGATCACTGTGAGCTCTCTATGGCCACATGAGCTATCTCTACTCTGAGCAGTATATGACCACTGTGAGCTTTGACCACTGTGAGCTTTCTGTGGCCATTATGACCTATTGACACTGTGAGTTCTCTGGGACCACTGTGAGCTATGAACACTGTGAGCTCTCTTGGACCATTGTGAGCACTGTATGGCAACTATGAACACTCTGTGTCCACTAGGAGATATGAACACTGTGATTTCTTTATGATCACTATGAGAGCTATGACCACTGTGACCTCTCTATGACCATGGTGATCTCATTGTGACCACTAAGGGCTATGACCACTGTAACTTCTCTGTGACTACTTTGAGCTCCTTATGACCACTGTGAGCTCTCTAAGACCACTTTGAGCTCTCTGTGAGCTATAATACCTATGACCACTGTGAATTCTCTATTACCACTGTGAGCTATGACCATTGTGACCACTCTATGACCAATATTGTTGCAGTTCATCTGCATAGTTGCTGATAAATGACCATCAAACAGCTTAAGAGAATAAAGGTTTATTCTCTTATGATTCCTGCTAACAGTTCTCAGTCCAGCTTGATAGGAGAGCATACACCAACACCAGAGCTGAGGAAACTAGCCATACCATCACTGCATAATAGCTGAGAGATGGGCAATCCTTACTTGCCAGACCAGCACTTCTGGCCAAATGAACAGAAGGATGCCAACACTCTCAACCAGTTCTCTGTGATTTATCCAGGTCTTAATCCCACCCACCATGAGCTGGGTCTTCCCATCAGTTAGACAATCTCCTTCAGGTTTGCTCTGGGCTTAACTCAACCATCAACTCTCCACAACTGTGCCCAGAGCTCAAACCCTCAACAGTCAAGTTGACACCTGTGCTTAACTATGACAAATATGAACTATTACCCCTGTGAACTCTCTATGCCCACTGTGAGCTCTTTATGACCACTGTGAGGTATGACCACTGTTAACTATAAATGACCAGTTTGAGCTCTCTATGATTACTGTGAGCTCCCTGCAAACACTGTAAGCTGTCGATGACCACTACGAGGTCTTTATGATCACTATGAGCTACGTGACCTTTCCATGACCATTTTCCATGCTTTATGACCACTGTGAGCTCTACGGGACCACTATGAGCTATGAACACTGTGAGCTCTTTATGACGACTGTGAGCAATGTGCAGTATCAATTCTCATTGTGCATTATGAACTCTCTGTGAGACTGTGAGCTATAATCCCAGTTTACTCTTTATAACTACTGTGAGCTATGACAACTCTGTGCTCTTTATGAATTCTCTATGATAACCATGAGTTATGACCACGATAAGATTTCTATGACCACTGTGACTAAGAACTACTGTGAGGTCTCAATGACCACTGTGAGCTATGACAACTGTGAGGTACCTGTGACCACTGTGAGCTCTCTATAAGAACTGTGAGCTCTCTATAAAAACTGTGAGCTCTGTAAGCCCACTATTAGAGTTCTATGATGACTATGATCTATGAGCACTATGAGCCATCTATGACCTCTGTAAGGTATGACAAGTATGAGCTCTATGACAACAGTGAGTTCTCTCTGATCACTATGACATCTCTATGACTACCTTAAGCTCTCTTTGACCACTGTGAGTTCTCCATCACTAGTTTGAGCTCTCAGTGACAACAGTGAACTCTCTATGACCACGATGATCTATGAGCACTGTGAACTCTCTATGATCACTGTCAGCAATGACCACTATGAGCTATGACCCCTGTGAGCCCTTTATGACCACTATGAGATATAACCTCTGTAAGCTCTCTATGAGCACTGTGAGCTATCTATGACTACTATGAGTTATAACTAGTGTGAGCTCTCTATGAGAACTACGAACTATGATCATGTGAGCGCTCTGTGACCACTGTGCATCATGACTACTGTGCACTTTCTGTAGTCATTATGTTCTCTCTATTACCATTAGGAGCTATAACCACCGTGAGATCCCTATACACCATGTGCTGTGAGCACTGTGAGCTCTTAATGTATTTTATGAGCTCTCTATGAGATGTTAAGCTCTTTTTGGGCATTGTGAGCACTCTGTGACCACTATGAACAATGAACACTGTGAACTCTCTATGAACACTTTGAGCTTAATCCTGACACTGTAAGCTCTCTGTGACCACTGTAGCTCTCTAGGAGCTATAGGACTTAGAGCATTGTGAGCTCTTTATCACCACTGTGAGCTATGACCACTCTGAGCTCTCTATGACCAAGATGAACTATGACCACTGTGAGCTCTCTATGTCCATAATTAGCTATCAACACTGTGAGCTGTGACCTTTTCATGACCACTATAACCTATGATCACTGTTCACTGTATATGACCACTGTGAGTTCTCTAAGACCACTGTGAACTATGACGACTATGAGCTCCCTGTGATGATTATCAAGTATGACCACTGTGAGTTCTCCTTGTCCGTTGAGAGCACTCTGTGAACACTGAACTGTGAGCACTGTGAGCTCTCTATGACCACTATGAGCTAGGACCACTGTGAGCTATCTATCACCACTAAGAGCTATGACCATTTGAGGTATGATCACTGTGAGCTGTCTATCACCACTATGACCTATGACCACTGTGAACACTCATTGTCTATTATGTGCTCTTTATGACCACTGTGAGGTATGACTACTATGATCTATCAACACTATGAGCTATATCATTGTGAGCTCTCTATGAAGATTATGAGTTTTCTATGAGCACTGTGTGCTGTGACCACTGTGAGTTGTCTATACCCACTGTAAGCTATGAGCAGGGAAAGCTCTCTATGAACACTGTGATCCATGATCGCTTTGAAATCTCTGTCACTACTATGATCTATGACTACTGTGAGCTCTCTATGAGCATTATGACCACTATGAGCTCTTTCTGACCATTATAAGCTCATTGTGACCACTGTCAGCTCCCTATGACAACTATGAGCTTTCTATTACCATTATGAGTTCTGTATGACAACTATGATCTATGAACACTGAGCGCTCTCAATGATCACTATGATCTATGACCACTGTGAGCGCTCTATGACTCCTGTAGCTCCCTATGAGAAATATGACTTGTGAAAAATGTGAGTTCTTAAGCCAGCCTAATCTCCCCCCATCCTGAAGCTCAGGGACATTTGCGGAAGAGGGGCCGGTAAGATTGTAAGAGCAAAAGGATGGGAGGAGCAATGATTTGAAGATTCTCCACACTAGTTAGGGCTGAAGCAATCATAATAGGACTTTGCATGCCCTGCGCAATGTCCAACACACTATTGACCTCACAAAGGCTAACATCGACTAAAGGCACCAAGATCCTTGGAGGCAAGGGATTGACAGCCACAGTAGTGTTCCTATGCTTAAGGGGAACACAAGAAAGGTTCAGGGAAATGCCACTGGGTCCTTGTACCATCGGAGAGGAGGACCAAGAGGAGAGTTAGGCATACACAATAAAGGACTCTCTGGGAATTGGGGGGGAAGGCACTGGGAGATGGGGAGGGAGGGAAAGGGAGCAGAGGGTTCGGGGGGAGGAGGAGGGGGAAGGGAACTGGGTCTATCTATTAAGTTTGTATGAGCGGAAATAATAATAAAAAATGTTATAAAATTAAAAAAAAGAAAAATGTGAGTTCTTTATGACCACTATGAGCTATGATGACTGAGAGTTCTCTATAACCAATGTGAGTTCTCACTGTCCAATATGCGTTCTCTATGACTATTGGAAGCTATGTCCACTGTGACCTATCTAGGGCCACAATGACCTTTGACCACTGTGTGACCTCTATCAATATGATGAGCTCTGACCACTGTGAGCTCTTTATGGCCGTTATGAGCTGACCATTGTAAGTTTTCAATAACCACTGTGAGTTCTCTATGACCACTATGAGCCATGACCACTCTGAGATGTCTATCACCACTATGAGCTCTCTATGACCACTGACAGCTGTGACCACTGTGAGCACTGATTGTCTATTATGTGCTCTTTATGACCACTGTTCTCTATGACCACTGAGCTATGACCATTGTGAGCACTCCATGACCACTGTGAATTAAGACCACTGTCAGCTGTGACCAGTATGACCTCATTATGACCACTATGAGCTATGACCACTGTGATCTCTCTATGTCCATTATCAGCTCTGTATAGCCACTGTGAGCTATAACTACTGTGAGCTTTCTCTGATCACTGTGAGCTCTTTATATCTCCTGTGAGCAATGAAAACTGTGAGCTCTTTATTACCACTACGATCTCTCCACGACCACTGTGAGCTCCCTTAGAGCACTACTACCTATGACCACTATGAGCTGTGAACACTGTGAGCACTCTGTATTCATTAGGAGCTCTCTATGACCACAGAGAGCTATGACCACCTTGAGTTCTCTATAGCCAATATGAGTTATGACCACTGTGAGATCTCTATGAGCACAGTGATCTCTCTATGACCACTCTGAGATATGACCACTTTGACCTCTGTAAGCCCACTATGAGTTTTAAGTGACCACTGTGAGCTCTACATGATCAGTGTGATCTCTCTATGGTGAGTTTGATTTCGCTATGAACACTGTGATATCTCCATGACCACTGTAAGCTCTCTCTGACCAATGTGAACTAGGAGCACTGTGAGTTCTCTCTGACCACTGTAAGCAGTGATGACTGTGAACTCTCTCTGACAACTTTCAGGTATTATTAGTGTCAGCTCTCTATGACCACAATGAGCTGTGAGTACTGTGACCTTTGTATGAACACTAGAAGTCATGACCAGTGTGAATTCTCATTGCTCATTATGAGCTCTCTATGACCACTTTGAGCTGTGACCACTGTGAGCTCTCTATGAACACTAAAAGCTATGAACACAGTGAGGTTTCTGTGTCCATTATGAACTTTCTAGAACCGCTGTGAGCTATGACCACTGTGAGCTCTTTATGAAAACTATGAGCTATGACCACAGTGACCTCTCTATGAACATTTTGAGTTCTATATGACTACTTTGACCTCTCTATGACCACTCTAGCTTACTATGAGCAATACAACCTATGACCATTGTGATCTTTCTGTTACCTCTATGAGCTATGACCACTGAGAGTTCTTTATGACCACTATGAGCTATGACCACTGTGGGCTCTCTATGACCACTATGAGCTATAACCACTGTGATCTCTCTATAACTATTGTGAGTATAACCACTGTGAGCTCCCTATGTCTTCTGTGAGCTGTGAAAACTATGAGCTCTCTGTGAGTTCTCTTAAGAGGACTAAGACCTATGACCACTCTGAGTTCTCTATGACCACGGTAGCTCTCTATAAGCAATAGGACCTATGACCATTGTGAGCTTTCTATTACCTCTATGAGCTATGACCACTGTGAGTTCTTTATGACCACTATGAGCTGTGACCACTGTGATCTGTCTATGATCACTGTGAGCTATGACCACTGTGAATCCTGTATGACCTCTGTGAACTGTGATGTCTAGATGTCTATGAGCTTTCTATGACAACCGTGAGCTCTCTACAACCACTGTGACCTCTCTATTACCATTTTGAGCTACCTATGATCACTATGACCTGTCAATGACCACTGCAAAGCTCTCTAAGAGCACTAAGACCAAGGACCACTCTGAGCTCCCTATGATCACTGTAGCTCTCTATGACCATTATGATTTATGAAAACTGCAAGATCTCTATGACTACTATGAGCTCTCTATTACAACAGTGAGTTCTTTATGACCACTGTGAAGTCATATGACCACTTTGAGCTCTCTATGATCACTACGAGCTATGACCATTGTGAGATCTCTATTACCACTATGAGCTGTGACGACTGTGAGTTCTCATTTTTCATTATGAGCTCTCTATGACCATTGTGAGCTATGACTACTGTGAACTCTCTATGTCAAATATGAGCTACTGCCACTGTGAGATCTCTATGACCACTGTGAGCTCTTCATGACCACTATGAGATATGAAAACTATGACCTATTTATGACCACAATTGAAGCAATTGACCTATGGCCACTGTAAGTTCTCTGTACCAATGTGATGACCAGCCTTAGCTTTTTATGACCATTATCTGCTGTGACCACTGTGAGCCCTGTAAGATCACTCTAAGCTCATTCTGAACATCATGAGATGTGACCACTGTGAGCTGTCTTTGACCACTATGAGCTCTCTATGACCAGTGTGAGCTATGATCACTGTGAGATCTCTTTCACCACTGTGAGATCTCTATGAATACTATGATCTATGATCACTGTGAGTTCTTTAAGACCACTATGAGCACTATATGACTACTATGGGTTCTATATGACCACTGTGAGCTATCTATGAACATTATGAATGATCTGTGACAACTCTGAGCTAAGTATGATCATTGTGAGCAATGACAACTATGAGCTCTTTATGACCAGTATCACCTATGACCACTGTTAGCTCTCTATAACTCATATGAACTCTCTTTTTCCACTGCGAGCTTTCTATGACCATTGTGCGTTCTCTATGACAACTATGAGCTCTCTATGGCAACTATGAGCTATGACTATTATGAACACTCTATGACCACTGTGAGCTCTTTATGACCACTCTGAGCTATGAACACTGTGAGCTCTGTATGGGCACTGTGAGCTATGACCACTGTGAGTTATGACAACTGTGAGCTCTCTATGGATACTGTGAGCTATGACCACTGTGAGTTCTCTATAACCTCTGTGAGCTATGACAGCTATGAGTAGTCTAGGACCTTTGTGAGTTCTATATGACCATTATGAGCTATTATCACTGTGAACTCTCTATGACCACTGTGAGTGCTTTAGGGCCACTGTGAGCTATGACCACTGTGAGCTCTTTATGATCATTATGAGCTATGAGTTATCATTGTCCATTATGAGCTCACTATGACAATTGTAGTCTATTAGTAGCTATTAGTAGTTATTAGTAGTCTAGGATCATTGTGAGCTCTATACAACTACTATGAGCTATTATCATTGTGAGCTCTCTATGACCACTGTGAGCAATAACCACTCTGAGCTCTATATGACCACTATCAGCTATGACAACTGTGAACTCTCTATGACTAGTGGGAGCTCTCTACATCTACTGCAAGCTCTCTATAAGCATTATCAGCTATGACCACTGTAAGCGTTCTAAAACCACTGATCTGTGAACACTGTGATCTCTATATGACGCCTATGAGCTATGACCACTGTGAGCTACCTATGACCTATACAAGCAATGATAAATATGAGCTCCCTATGACCACTGTGACCTCTATATGACCACTATGAGATATAACCACGGTGGTCATAGCTCATAATTCTCTTAGATTCCTCACAGTGTTCATAACACACAGTGTTCATAGAGAGCTCACAATGCATATTGGTAGCTCATAATGGTCATAAATATCTCACAGGGGCCATAGGTCAAAGCAGTCATAGATAGCTCACAGTGGTTATAGCTCATAGTGGCCAAGGAGAGCTCATAGTGGTAATAATGAGCTCAAAGTGGTCATAGTTCATAGTAGTGATACAAAGTCAACAGGGGTCATAGATCATATTGGTCATAGAGAGTTCAGTGTTGTCATAGAGAGCTCACAGTTGTCATACCTCACCATGGTCAAGGAAAGGTCATAATGGTCATAGCCCATAATGGTCACAAAGAGCTCACAGTGGTCATGGGTCATAGTTGTCCTAGAGAGCTCACATTGTTCACAGGAGACTCAGAGTTGTCATAACTCACAGTGGTCACAGAGAGGTCATAGTGTTCATTGCTCCAAGCAATCACAGAGAGCTCATAGTTGTCAGAGAGAGCTTACATTGGTCATAGAGAGTTCACAGTCATCATAGATCATAGTTGTCCTATAGAGCTCACAATGGTTATAGAAGAATCAGAGTGGTCATAGCTCACATTGGGCACAGAGAGTTCACAGTGGTCATAGCTCATAGCAGTGATACAGAGGTCAGAGTTGTCGTAGAGAGCTCAAATTGGTCACAGACAATGGTCAGGGAGCTCATAATGGATATTGAGATCTCACAGTGGTCTTAGGTGCTCTTAGCTCATAATGGTCATAAAGAGCTCATAGTGGTCATAGAGAGCTCTCAATGATCAAATGCCATACTGCCCTAAAAGAGCTCACAGTGGTCATGAAAAGTCACAGTTGTCATAGAGAGCTCATAGTGGTCATAGCTTATCGTGCTGAACAAAACTCACAGTGGTTATAGATCATAGTGGTCATAGAGTACTCGAAGTGCTCTTAGCTCACAGTGGTCAGAGAACTCACAGTGCTCATTCCTCATGCTCATAGTTCACGGTGGTCATAGAGAGCTCATAGTATTCACAGCCCATAGTGGTACTAGACAGCTCAGTGTGGTCATAGCTCATGTATGACATACAGAGCTCATATGGTCATACAGAACTCCCAGTGGTCATAGAGAGCTTAAATTGCTCATAGAATTCTCAAAGTAATCATAGAGAGGTCACAGTGGTTATACAGAACTCACAGTGGTCAAAGAGAGCTCATAGTGGTCATAGCTGACAAGGATCATAAAGAGCTCATAATGTTCATAGACAGCTCATACTGGCCATAGAGAGCTCCCAGTGTCATAATTCATAGTGATCTCAAAGTAATCATAGATTAGAATCATCAAACAGAGCCCATAATGGCCAAAGAGATATAGGATCATAGAAAGCTCACAGTGTTAATTGATCAGTGTGCTCCTAGAGAGCTCACAGTGGTCATATCTCTTAGTGTTCATAGAAAACTCACAGTGGTCATAGAGAGCTCATAGTGGCCATTGCTCCCAATAGTTATAGAGAACTCAGAGTGGCCACTGTTCATAGTCATCATAGAGAGTTCACAGTGGTCACAGAGTGATCACAGAAGTCATAGAAAGCTCACAGTGTCCATAACTCCCAGTGGTCATAGAAGGCTCAAAGTGGTCACAGCTCACAGTGGTCATAAAGATCTCGTAATCATTATAGAGAACTCACCGTGGTCATATCTCATAGTGGTGAAAGAGGAATCACAGTGGTCATAGATCATAATGGACATAGAGTGCTCATAATGTTCATAGCTTATAGTGCTCATAGGGAACTCACAGTAGTCATAGAATGCTCACAGTGATCATAGAGAGCTCAAATGGTCCTAGAAATATGACAGTTGTTATAAAGGGCTCATTGTGGCCAATCAGAGCTAACAGTGGTTATAGCTCATAGTGGTCATTGAGAGCTCACAGTTGTCATAGCTCATAGTTGTCACAAAAAGCTCATAATGGTCATAGAGAACTCACTGTGGTCCTATGGAGCTTATGGTGATCATAGAGAGTTCAAAGTGGCCATAGAGATGTCACAGTGATTATAAAGAGCTCAGAGTTGCAATAGACAGCTCACAGTACTCATAGGTCATAGTGCTCATAGCAAATCCACAGTGGTAATAGAGAGCTTAGAGTGTCCATAGAGGGCTCACAGTGGTCATAGCTCATAGTCGTCATAGAGCGCTCACAGTGGTCATAGGTCATATTGCTCATAGAGTGCTATAGTGGTCATAAATAACTCACAGAGTTCACAAAGAGTTCATAATAATCATAGCTCATACTAGTCAGTATAGTTCACAGTGGACACAGACAGCTCACATTAGTCATAGAGAGCTCACAGCAATCATAGTTCTTAGTCATCATAGACAGCTCACAGCTCACAGTGGTCATAAAGAACTCACAGTGTTCACAGCTCATAGTACACATAGAGAGCTCAAAATGGTCATAAGTCATAGTGTGTTTGTAGAGAGTCTATAGTGGTCATAAAGAGCTCACAGTGGTCATAAAGAGCTCATAATGGAAATATAGTGCTCACTCTGGTCATAGCTCATAGTGGTCTTAAAGTGCTCACAGTGGACATAGCTCATAGTGGTCAAAGAAAGATCCCAAGAGCCATAGGTCATAGTGGTCACAGACTGCTAACAGTGGTCATAGAGAGCTCACAGTGGTCTTAGAGACCACAAAGTCATTATAGAGATGTCACAGTGGTCATAGCAAGCTCACAGTAGTCAGTTTGCTCACAGTGATCATAGCTTATATTGATCACAGAGAGTTCCTGGTGGCGATACATATGTCAATGAGGTCCCAGAGAACTCAGGGTTGTCATAGAGAGCTTAAAGTGGTCATAGACAGTTCACACTCTTCGGATCATAGTGTTCATGGAGAGCTCACTGTGGTCATAGAGCATAGTACTCATAGAGAGCTGACAGTAGTAATATTTCATAGTGGTCATGGAGAGCTCACACTGATCAAAGAGAGCTCACAATGGTCATAAATTAATCACAGTAGTCAAAGTGAGATCATAGCGATCATAAAGATCTCAAAGTGGTCATAGAGAGCTCATAGTGTTTATAGAGATCTCACAGTGGTTATACTGCACAGTGGTCAAAGAGATCTCAGAGTGGTCAAAAAGTGCTCACAGTGGTCAAAGTGAGCTCACAGAGGTCATAGAGAGCTCACAGTGGTCACAGTTCACAGTGGTCAAAGAGAGCTCATAATGATCATAGAGAGTTCACAGTCATCATAATTCACAGTGGTCATGTAGAGATCATAGTGGTCATAGCTGAAGTTAGTCAGGGAGAGCTCACAGTGGTCATAGAGAGCTCACAGTTGCCATAGAGAGCTCACAGTGATCATAGAGAATTCATAATCATCATAGAGTTCACAATGGTCATAACACATAGTGCTCATGTAGTGCTCACAATGGTTATAACTCATGGTGGTCATAGACATCTCACAATAGTCATAGTTCATAGTGCTCATAGTACATAGTGGTCATGGAACGTTCACAGTGGTTATACGTCATGCTCGTAGAGAGCTAACAGTGGTCATAGAGAACTCACAGTGGTCATAGTCAGCTAACCTTGGTCATAGCTTATACTTTTCATAGAGAGCTCATGATGGTTGTAGAGAATCACCATGATCAAAGGGGGCTCAGTCTGGTTATAGAGAGCTCAAAGTCATCATAGTTCATAGTGCTCATAGAGAGCTGAAAGTGGTCATAGATAATTCAAAGTGGTGATATCTCACAGTGTTCATAGAGAGCTAATAGTGATCATTGAGAGCTCATAGTAATCGCACTGGTCATAGAGAGCATACAGTGTTCATACAGAGTTCATAGTGGTCAAAACATTCTGTGATAATAGAGAACTCATAAACAGCTCAAATTGATAATAGCTCATAGTAGTAATAGAGAGCTTACAGTGGTGACAGGTCATTATGTTCATAGCTCACAATGGTCATAGAGAGCTTACAGTGCTCATAGAGGCATCAAAGTACTCATGGGGAGGTCACAGTGGTCATAGAGAGCTCATAATGGTCACAGAGATCTCAAAGTGGTCGTAGAGAGTAGAAAGTCCTCACAGAGAACTCATAGTGGTCATAGAGATGTCACAGTGTTCATAGATCTTAGTGCTCATAGAGAAATCACAGTTGTCAAAGAAAGCTCACAGTCGTCATAGCTCACAGTGGATATAGAGAACTCACAGGGTTCAATAGTTCATAGTAGTCATAAAGAACTCACAGTGGTCATAGCTTATAGTGATCATAGAGAGCTCACTGTCTCATAGCCCATAATGGTCATAAAGGCCCCACAGTGCTCATAGGTCATAGTGGTCATGGAGAGTTCACAGTGGTTATACGTCATGATGCTCATAGAGAGCTAACAGTGGTCATAGAGAACTCACAGTGGTCATAGTCAGCTAACCTTGGTCATAGCTCATACTTTTCATAGAGAGCTCATGATGGTTGTAGAGAATCACCGTGATCAAAGGGGGCTCAGTCTGGTTATAGAGAGCTCAAAGTCATCATAGTTCATAGTGCTCATAGAGAGCTGAAAGTTTTCAAAGAGAGTCACAGAAATTATAGCTTATAGTGGTTATAGAGACCTAATAGTAGTCATAGCTCATAGTGGTCATGGAGGCCTCACAGTGGCATAGAGAGCTCATAATAGTCCTAGAGAACTCACAGGTGTCATAGCTCACAATCTTCATAGGGAGCTCATAATGGACAAAAAGAGCTCACAATGGTCATAGCTCAGGGTGGTTTGTCATAAAAAAACTCACAGAGAGATCTTAGTTCACAGTGGTCATATAGAGTCCACTTTTGTCAAAGGTCACATTGGTCACAGAGAGCTCAAAGTTGTCACAGACTGACAACAATGTTCATAGATCACTCACATTGGTCATAGAGAGGTCGTGTGGTCATAGCTCACTGATGTCTTAGAGAGCAAATAGTGGTCATAGCTCACAGTGGTTCTAGAGAGCTCATATTAGCGATATGGATATCAGAGTGGTAAAAGTTCATAGAGAGTTCAGAGTGGTGATCATAAGCTTACAATGGAAATAGCTCATAGTGGTCATAGAGAGCTCACAGCAGTTATAGCTCACAGTGGTCATGGAGAGCTCATAGTAGTCATAGTCATGAAGAGCTCACAGAGGTCATAGAGGGCTCAGAATAGTCATAGAGGGCTCACAGTAGTCATACAGAATTCATAATCATCATAGAGAGTTCACAGTGATAATAACTCAAAGAGCTCATGAAGTGCTCACAGTGTTCATAACTCATAATGGTCATAGAGAGCTCACAGGTGGTCATATGTCATAATGCTCCTAAGAGCTCAGTATTGTCATAGAAACTTCATAATGCTCACAGAAAGTTCAAAGTGTTCATAGAGAAGTCACAGTGGTCATCGAGTACACAAAGTGGTCACAAAGAGCGCAGAGTGGTAATAGAGAGCTAATAATGCTCATTGAGAGCTCACAGTGATCAAAGAGAGCTCATAGTGGTCATAGTTCATAGTGGTCATAAAGAACACACATAGCTCAAAATGTCCATAGAAAGCTCACATTGGGCATAGACAGCTCACAGGTTATAATCGTCATAGAGAGCTCACAGTGGTCATAGCTCACAGTGCTCATGAAGTGCTCTCAATGGTCAAAACTCAGAGTGGTCATAGACAATTCACAGTGGTCATAGTCCATAGTACTCATAGAGTGCTCAGAATAGTCATATAGAGGACACAGTGGTCCTAGAGAGCTCAAAGTGGTCATGGACAGCTCAAAGTGGTTATAGAGTGCTCTCATGGTTTTCATAAAGAGTTCATAATAGCCACAGAGAACTCACAGGGGTCATAATTCAAAGTGGTCATAGATATCTCATAGTGATCATTGAGAGATCATAGTAAACACAGAGAGTTCACAGTGGCCATAGAGAGCTTATAGTTGTCATACAGAGCTCATAGTGGTTATAGAACTATGTAGAAATAGAGAGCTCACAGTGATCATAGCTCACAGTGATCATAAAGAGCGCAAAATGGTTAGAGGTTCCAGTGGTCACAGCTCATACTGCACATAGAGAGCTCATAGTGTTTATAGAGAGTTCACAGTGGTCATAGATCATTATCGTCATAGAAATTTCACAGTGGTTATACTTCACAGGGGTAATAGAGAGTTCATAATGGAAATATAGAATTCAGTGTGGTCATAGATCATAGTGGTCATAAAGAGCTCACAGGACTCATAGCTCATTGTGGTGATAGAGAATTCTCTATCATATGTCATCATGCTCATAGAGAGGTAACAGTGGTCATGGAGAGCTCAGAGTCGTTATAGATTGCTCAAAATGGTGATATATCACAGTGGTCATAGTGAGTAGTTATAGCTCATAGTGGTCATAGAGAGCTCATAGTGATCAGAGATTCTAGGGCTCATAAAGGACACAGTGATGAAACAAAACTCATGGTGGCAATAGATAATATTGGCCATAGAGAGCTCACATTGGTCATAGTCCTTAGTGGTCATAAAGAGTTCAGTGATTATAGGTCATAGTACTCATAGAGATCTCACAGTGGTCATAGAAAATCATACTAGTCATAGAGTGCTCAAAGTGGTCATAGATATCTCATAGTAGTCATAGGAAGATTGCAGTGGTCATTGTGAGCTCATAGTGTTCATAGATAACTCACAGTAGTCATAGCTCATAGTGGTCATAAAGAGCTCTTAATGGTTTTAAGAGCTCAAAGTGGTCATAGAGAATTGAACGCAATCGGAGAGATCTTATAGTGGTCATAGAGAGCTAAGAGTGATCAAAGAGAGCTCATAGTGGTTATAGAAAGCTCATAGTGATATATAGAAAGCTAAAAGTAATCAAAGAGAGCTCACAGTAGTCAAAGAGATCTTAAAGTTACCATACAGAGCTCATAGTGTTCACAGAGATCACAGTGGTCATAAATCATAGCGCTTTAGAGAGCTCACAGTGGTCATAGGTCATAGTGTTCATAATGAGATCACAGTGGCCATGGAGAGCTCACAGTATTCATAGTTCATAGTAGTCATAGCTCAGAGTTGTCATAGAGAGCTCATGGTCATAGATGCTATTGCTCATGGACAGCAACAGTGGTCATAGCTCACAATGGTCATAAACAGCTCAAAGTGGTCTTTGAGAGCTCACAGTGGTCATAGCTCATAGTAGTCATAGAGAGTTCACAATGGTCATATTTCATAGTAATCCTAGAGAACTCACAGTGGTCATAGTTCATACTGCTCATAGTGTGCTCACAGTAGTCATACAGATATCATAGTGGTCATAGATGCTCAGAATGGTGATAAAGAGATCACAGTGGTCATAGTGAGATCACAGTGGTCATAGCTTATAGTGGATATAGATAGTTCATACTGGACATAGATCATAGTACTCATAGAGGGCACACAGTGGTGAAAGAGAGCTCACAGTGGTCATAGGTCATATTGACCATATAGAGCTCACAATGATCATAGAATTGTAAGAGTGGCCACAGACTGCTCAAAGTAGTCATAGAGAGCTCACAGTGGTAATAGAGAGCTCACAGTACTCATAGTGAGCTCACAGGATTCATAGCTCACAGGGTATAGAGAGCACATATTGGTCATGGAGAGATCATAGTGGTGATAGAATGCTCACAGAGGTCACAAAGAGTTCATAGTAGACATACCGAGTTCATCATGGTCATCGAGAGTTCAAAGTGGTCGTAGATCACAGTAATCATAGAGAGCTCACAAAGGTCAAAGAGTTTATGGTGGTCATAAGGAACTCAGAATGGTGATAGAGAGTTCATAGTGCTGATAATGAACTCACAGTGGACATAGATCTGAGTGGTCATAGAGAGCAAAATAGTGGTCATAGAGAGCTGAGAGTCATCATAGATCATAGAGAGCTCACAGTTGTCAAAGAGAACTCACAGTGGTTATGGACCATAGTGGACTTAGAGAACTCAAAGTGATCACAGTTAATAGTGTTCATAGAGAGGTCACATTGGGCATAGAGAGCTCAGAGTGGTCATAGAGAGCTCATAGTGCTCATAGCTCATAGTGGTCATAGAGAGTTCATGGTGGTCATAGTGCATTTACTTGTTATAGGGATTTCACAGTGGTCATAGAGAGTTCATGGTGGTCATAGTGCATTTACTTGTTATAGGGATTTCACAGTGGTCATAGCTCATAGTGGTAACGGAGAGCTCATAATGGACATAGAGAGCTTACAGTGGTCATAGCTCATATTTGTCATAAATCTTCCCAGTGTTCATAGCTCATATTGGTGAGAGAGAGCTCACAGTGTTCATAGAATGTAGTGGGTACGGAGAGCCCACAGTTGTCAGAGAGAACTAGTTGTCATAAAGAACTTACAGTGGTCAAAACTCATATTCATCATAGAGAGATTACAGTTGTCATAGAGAGCTCACAGTGGTCATAGAATCCTCACAGTGGTCATAGCTCACAGTAGTCACAGCTCATAGTGGTAATAGAAAGCTCATAATGGATATAGAGAACTTACAATGATCATAGATCAGAGTGCTCATACACAGCTCACAATCATCATAGAGGCCTCACAGTGGTCATAGAGATTTCAAAGTTCCCATGGAGAGGACACTGTGGACATAGAGAGCTCATAGTGGTATCATAGAGAGTTCAAAGTGGTCATAGAGAGCTCACACTCTCATAGAGGGCTCACAGTAGTGATAGAGAGCTAAGAGTAGTTATAGAGAGCTGAAAGTGGTCATAGACAAGTCACAGTGGTCATAGAGAGCTCACGGTGGTCATAGTGAGTTCATGGTGGTAATAGCTCATAGTGGTCATAGAGAGATCACAGCGATCATAGCTCATAGTATTAATAGAGAGCTCATAGTGGACAGAGAGCTTACAGTGGTCATAGAGAGCTACAGTCGTCTCATAGAGCTCATAGTGGTCATAGAGAGCTCACTGTGGTCATAGCTCATAGTGATCATTGAGAGTTCAGAGAGCTCATAGCACACAATGATCACAGAGGAGTCACAATCTTCATAGTGAGCACACAGTGCTCATAGTCATACTGGTGAGAGATAGCTCATAGTGGTCATACATCACAGTGTATATAGAAAGATCACAGTGATTATAGAAAGCTCAACGTGGTCGTAGCTCAGTGTGGTCAGAGAACTCACACTGGTGATAGCTCAGAGATAATAGAGAACACATAGTGGTCATAAAGAGTTCTCAGTAGCTCAGAGTTGTCATAAAGAACTCACAGTGGTCACAGTTCACAGTGGTCAAGGGGAACTCACAGAGGTCATAGAGCGCTCACAGTGGTCGCATAGCTCACAGTGGTCATGTACAGCTCATAGTGGTCATAGCTGAAGTTAGTCAGGGAGAGCTCACAGTGATCATAGAGAGCTCACAGTTGCCATAGAGAGCTCACAGTGATCATAGAGAATTCATAATCCTCAGAGAGAGTTCACAGTAATCATAACACATAGTGCTCATGTAGTGCTCATAGTGGTTATAACTCATAGTCATCAAAGAAATCTCACAATAGTCATAGTTCATAGTGCTCATAGAGAGCTCACAGTGGTCTTAGAGAGCTCACAGTGGTCATAGAGAGCTCAAAGTGATAATAGATAATTCAAAGTGGTGATATCTCACAGTGTTCATAGAGGGCTAATAGTGATCTTTGAGAGCTCATACTGATCGCAGAGAGCTCACACTGGTCATAGAGAACATACAGTGGTCGTACAGAGCCCATAGTGGTCATAGCATTCTGTGATAATAGAGAACTCACAGTGGTCATAGAGATCTCATAGAGGTCATAGCTCACAGTGGTCATAGCTAGCTCACAGTAGTCATAGCGATCACACAGTTGTCACAGAGAGTTTACAATGGAACTAGAGAGCCCACAGTGGTCAAAGCTCTTAGTTGTCACAGAGGCTCATAGGGGTCATAGAGAGTGCATAGTGATCATAGAAAACTCACATTGGTTGTAGAGTGGTCATTGTGGTCATAGAGAGCTCATAGTGGTCATAGAGAGCTCACTGTGATCATAGTTCATATTTGTCATAGAGAGTAACCATATATCACACTACACATTGAATGCTCATAGTGCTCATAGCTCAAAGTAGTCACAGAGAACTCACAGTGGTCACAGAGAGATAATAATGTTCATAGTGCGCTCACAGTGGTCGTAGTTCATAATGGTCATAGACTTCTCACAGTGGTCATAGAGATCACAGTGGTCATAGCTCATACTAGTCATAAAGAGCTCACAGTGGTCATAGCTTGCAGTGGTCCTAGAGAGTTCATGGTGGTCACAGACAGTTAACAGTCGTCAAAGATTTCACAGTGGTCATAGAGAGCTCACAGCTGTCATAGCCAGGTCATACTGTTCACAGCTCCTTGTGATCATAGATAGCTCACAGTAGTCATAGCGTATATTGGTAATAAAGAGCTCATAATGGCCATAGTGAGCTCATAGTGGACAAGGATAGCTCATATATAGAAATAGAGAGCTCACAGGATTCATAGCCCGTAGTGGTGATAGAGTGCATAGTGGTGATAGAGAGCCCACAGTGGTCATACGGACTTCATAGTTGTCATGGTTTATACTTGCCATAGAGAGGTCATAGTGGTTCTTGACAGCTCATGATGGTCATAATGCATAGTTGTTATAGACAGCACCGAGTTCCCAGAGCTCACCGTGGTCATAACTCAAAGTGGTCTTAGAGAGCTAATAATTTTCACATTGATTTCATAGTGGTCATAGTGCCCTCATAGTAGTCATAGAGAACTCACAGTGGTCATAGCTCATATTGGTCATAAAGAGCTCACAGTGGCCATAGCTCAGAATGGTCATAGAGCATTTAAAGTGGTCATGGAGCTGTCACGGGTGTCAGATATTTCAAAGTAGCCATAGAGGGCTCATTGTTTTCATAGAGAGCTCACAGATTTCATAGTGAGCTCACAGTCATCATTGCTCATAGTGGTCACAGAGAACTCACACTGGTCATACAGAACTCCCAGTGGTCATAGAGAGCTTACAGTGGTCATAGAGAGTTCAGAGTGGACACAGCTCACACTGTGCATAGAGTGCCTATAGTGGTTATAGCTCACAGTGATAAAAGAGAGCTCACAGTGGTTATAGAGAGCTCGCAGTGATCAAAGAGCTCACAGTGGTCACAGCTCATATTTGTCACAGCTCACAGTGTAGTCATAGCTCATAATAGACATGGAGAGTTCACAGTCATCATAAAGAGCTCATAGTGTTCATTGAGAACTCATAGTAGTCATAGAAAGCTCACAGTGGTCATAACTGATAGTGGTTATAGAGTGCTCATAATGGTCATTGAGAGCTCAGAGTGGTCATAGGTTATGTTGGCCATGAGAGCTGAGAGTGGTCATAGCTCATTGTGGTCACAGAGAGCTCAAAGTGGTCATAGAGTTCTAACAGTTGTCTTAGAGTGCTCCCAGTTGTCACAGAGAGCTCAAAATGGTCATAGACAGCTCACAGTGGTCATAGAATCCTCACAGTGGTCATAGATCACAGTAGTCACAGCTCATAGTGGTAATAGAAAGCTCATAATGGATATAGAGAACTTACAATGATCATAGATCAGAGTGCTCATACACAGCTCACAATCATCATAGAGACCTCACAGTGGTCATAGAGATGTCAAAGTTCCCATGGAGAGGTCACTGTGGTCATAGAGAGCTCATAGTGGTATCATAGAGAGTTCAAAGTGGTCATAGAGAGCTCACACTCCTCATAGAGGGCTCACAGTAGTGATAGAGAGCTAAGAGTAGTTATAGAGAGCTGAAAGTGGTCATAGACAAGTCACAGTGGTCATAGAGAGCTCACGGTGGTCATAGTGAGTTCATGGTGGTAATAGCTCATAGTGGTCATAGAGAGATCACAGCGATCATAGCTCATAGTATTAATAGAGAGCTCATAGTGGACAGAGAGCTTATAGTAGTCACAGAGAGCTCACAGTCGTCTCATAGAGCTCATAGTGGTCATAGAGAGCTCACCGTGGTCATAGCTCATAGTGGTCATTGAGTGCTCAGAGAGCTCATAGCACACAGTGGTCACAGAGGACTCACAATCTTCATTGTGAGCAAACAGTGCTCATAGTCATACTGGTGAGAGATAGCTCATAGGTGTCATACATCACAGTGTATATAGAAAGATCACAGTGGTTATAGAAAGCTCAACATGGTCATAGCTCAGTGTGGTCAGAGAACTCACACTGGTCATAGCTCAGAGTGGTAATAGAGAACACATAGTGGTCATAGAGAGCTCTCAGTGATCATAGCTCAGAGTTGTCATAAAGAACTCACAGTGGTCACAGTTCACAGTGGTCAAGGGGAACTCACAGAGGTCATAGAGAGCTCACAGTGGTCATAGCTCACAGTGGTCATATAGAGCTCATAGTGGTCATAGCTGAAGTTAGTCAGGGAGAGCTTACAGTGATCATAGAGAGCTCACAGTTGCCATACAGAGCTCAAAGTGATCATAGAGAATTCATAATCCTCACAGAGAGTTTACAGTAGTCATAACACATAGTGCTCGTGTAGTGTTCATAGTGGTTATAACTCATAGTGGTCATAGACATCTCACAATAGTCATAGTTCATAGTGCTCATAGAGAGCTCACAGTGGTCATAGAGAGCTCAAAGTGATCATAGATAATTCAAAGTGGTGATATCTCACAGTGTTCATAGAGAGCTAATAGTGATCTTTGAGAGCTCATAGTAATCACAGAGAGTTCACACTTGTCATAGAGAGCATACAGTGGTCATAAAGACTCATAGTGATCATAGCATTCTGTGATAATAGAGAACTCACAATGGTCATAGCATTCTGTGATAATAGAGAACTCACAGTGGTCATAGCTAACAGCTCAAATTGATAATAGTTCATAGTAGTCATAGCAAGCTCACAGTGGTGATAGGTCATATTGTTCATAGAGAGTTCACAATGGCCATAGAGTGCTGAAAGTGGTCATAGAAAGCTGAAAGTAGTCACAGAGTGCTCACAGTAGTCTTAGAGAGTTCACAGTGGTCATAGATCACAGTGCTCTTAGGGAGTTCACAGTGGTCAAAGAGAGCTCACAATGTTAATAGCTCATAGTGGACATTGAGAGCTCACAGTTGTCATAGGGAGATGAAAGTAGTCACAGAGGGCTAATAGTAATCATAGAGAGCTCACCGTGGTCATAGAGTATAATGCTCCTAGAGAGGTCAGAGTGGTCATAGACAGCTCACAGTGCTACTAGCCCATAGTGGTCATAAAGATCTCACAGTTGTCATAGCTCATAATGGTGAGAGGAAACTCATAGTGTTCATAGAACAGAGTGGTTAGAGAGAACCCACAGTGGTCATCGAAAGTTCAGAGTAACTAAAGCTCATAGCTGTTATAAAGAGCTCACAGTACTCACAAATAGTGGTCATAGAGAGCTCAAAGTGTGTTGGGCCCACCCAGAAATAACAGTCCGGGAGGGAGTGAGCAGGGCATGGCTTAGCACATGGGACCAAAAATGGCGCTGGGAGCTAGTGTCCTAGGTGTAACCCTGCTCACATTACAGAGAGTTCTAATTGGCTTATAGGAGCCAACATAGATTTATGTTTAGTCTGACCTATGCAGAGTATGTGCTATACTGACCATCAAGGTAATTGGTTGCCTGTTTCACGCGCTTTGAGTCTTTGTCTATATAAGCTGATTTGTTACCCCCCAATAAACTGAGATTTTGCTTTGACAAACTCCCCATCCATGGCCGAGTCTCTGGAGGGCAGAGACGGAGGTGCGGGCGGTCAGGCTTTACTTATCTTCGTTGTTACAGCCAGGAGCTGTGTAACTAAGTGAATGAATGAGTGAGTGATGGAGTTTCGCTTTGACAGACTCCCTGCTGTGTCCGAAGTCCCCTGGATTTGGGTGGGGGTAAAGGGCCTGCAGCATATTCGCCTTTCTCCGCCCCGACGGCCTGGAGCCATCACAGTGTGTGCCTATGAGAATCTCCCCAGAAAAAGTGGTCACATGTCATAGTGTTCATGGAGAGTCCATAGTGTTCATAGAAAAATCTCAGGTGTCAAAGGGAGCTCAAAGTGATCATAGAGAGGTAGTAGTGGTCACATCATAGCTAACAGGGGTCATACAGAGCCCATAATTGTCATAGAGAATTTACAGTGGTTATAGCTCATAGTGGTCATAGAGAGCTAACAGTTGTCATAACTCATAATTGCCATGAAGAGCTCACAGTGGTGATAGAGAACTCACAGTGATCATAGAGTGCTCACCATGGTCAAAGTGAGCTCACAGAGGTCATAGAAAACTCACAGTGGTCATAGCTCATAGTGGTCATAGAGAGCTCACTGTAATCATAGATAGTTCACAGTTCTCATTGAGATGACAGTGGTCACAGGGAGCTCACAGTGGTCAAAGTGAACTCAAAGTGATCTTAGAGAGCTCAAAGTGATCATAGTGAAGTCACAGTGGTCACCAAGAGCTCATAATGGTCATAGAGAGTTCAGAGTGTTCAAAGAGAGCTCATACTCTTCATAGAGCTCACAAGCTCAAGGAGAGCTCACAGTTACCCCAGGTCATAATCATAGAGTACTCAATGTTTTGATAGGTCATAATGCTCCTAGACCGCTCACAGTGGTCATAGAGAGATCAAGGGGTCATAGAGAACTCATAGTGGTGATAGCTCACAGTGGTCTCAGATAATGGACAGTGGTCATAGAGCAAAATGATCATAGAATACTCATAGTGGTCATAACTCACAGTTGTCATAGAAAGCTCATATTAATCATAGAGAGCTCACAGTGGTCATAGCTCAGAGTAGTCATAGAAGTTCACAGTAGTCATAGTTCATAGTGGTCATAGAGTGCTCACAGTAGTCATAGGTCATAGTACTCATAGAGAGCTCAAAGTGTTCATAGAGTGGTCCAAGTGGTAATAGATAGAGAGCTTATGTGGTCATAGCTAACAGAGATCTTAGAGAGCTCATATTGGTAATATAGAGATCATAGTGGGTCAACGTTAATAGTGGTCATAGAGAGCTCATGGTGGTCATAGTGAGCTCACAGTGGTAATACATCATAGTAGTCATAGACAACTCACTGTGATCATATCTCATAGTGGTCATGGAGAACTCACAGAGGTCATAACTCATAGTTATAATACAGAGCTCATACTGATCATAGGGAGCTCACAGTGGTCATAGAGGGCATACACTAGTCATAGAGATCTCGCAGTGGTAATAGAGAGCTCACAGTTGCCATAGTTCAGAATGGTAATAGAGAGCTCACAGCAGTCATAGAGTGCTCACAGTGTTTATAGCCCCTAATGGACATAGAGAGTTCACAGTGGTCATAGCTCCTAGTAGTCATACCTCATAATGTTCATACAGAAGTCAAACTGGGGGCTGGAGGGGTGGCTCAGGGGTTAAGTCTCTGCCTTGCAGTCGGAAGGTCCTGAGTTCGGATCCTAGATCCCATGTATAGACGCCAGGCGGAAGCGGGGGCGTGGAGGCAGCCCATGGTGGTTTCCGAATTCACCCGTGGTTCTCCACGCACACAAACACACACGCGTGCACAAATGCATGCACGCACAATTGAATAAATAATAAAAAAAATTTAAAAAAAAGAAGTCAAACTGGTCACAGAGAGGTAGAGTGATCATAGACAGCTCACAATTCTCATAGAAAGCACACAGTTGTCTTAGTTCGCAGAGATCTTAGGGAGCTCATAGGTGTCATAGCTCATAATAGTCATAGAAAGCTCAGGGATAGCATATGGATCTCTCAGTAGTCATAGCTTATAGTGATTTTAGAGATTTCACACTTGAATTATCTCAAAGTTATCCAAGAGAGCTAACAGAGATCACAGCTCAGAGTGGTGACAGAGAGCTCACATTGGTCACTAAGATGTCACAGTGGTCAAAACTCAAAGTGGTGACAGAGAGCTCACGATGGTCATAGGTAGCAATGATCATAGCTAATAGTGGTCATAGCTCATAATGGTGATAGAGAGCTCACAGTGGACATAGATCACAATTGTCATAGAGAACTCACAATGTTGATAGCTCATAGTGAGCATAGAGAGCTCACAGTGGTTATAGAGAGCTCACATTCTTTATAGAGGCTGATAGGGGTCATAGCTCATAGTGGACATAGAGTACCTACAATGGTTATACCTGATAGTAGTCATAAAGTGCTCACAGTGGTCATAGAAAGTATTGATAACTCATAGTGGGCATATAGAGTTCACAATGGTCCTAGTTGTTCATTGTGGTCATAGAGAACTCATAGCTGACAGTGATCATAGAGATCACAATGGACATATGTCGCATAGCTCATAGAGAGCTACATAGGTTATAGAGAGTTCACAGTTGTCATAAAGCGCTCAAAGTGTTCATAGAGAGGTTACAATGGTCTCAGCTAATAGTGGTCATAAAGTGTTCACAGTGGTCTAAGAGAGTTCACTGTGTTTATAGCTCATAATGGTTAGAGGGAGTTCACAGTGGTCATAGCTCATAGTGTTGAAGAGAGCTCACATTGGTCATAACTCAGAGTAATCATAGAGAACTCACAGTGGTCATAGGTCATACTGCTCATAGTGTGCTCACAGTGGTCATACAGATTTCACAGTGGTTATAGAAATCTCAAAGTGTTCATAAAGAGGACACAGTGATCATAGAGAGCTCACAGTGGTCATAGCTCATAGTGGTTATATTGAGCTGACAGTAGTCAGAGAATTCACTGTTGTTACAAAGATCCAACAGTGACAACAGAAAGATCACAGTGGTGATAGAGGCTCACTATCATCATAGAGAGCTCAAAGTGCACATAGAGTGCTCACAGTTTTCATAGACAGCTGATAGTGCTCACAACTCCTAGTAATCATAGAGAGATGATAGTGGTCATATCTCACAGTAGTCATAGAGACTTCATAGTGGTAATAGAAAGCTCACAGAGAGTTCAGAGTGATTGTAGAGAGTTCACAGTGGTCTTAGGTCATAGTGCTCATAGAGAGCTCACAGTGGTCATAGAACGCTCACAGTGGTCATAGAACTATCAAAGTGATCAGAGAGCTCACAGTGGTCACAGAGGGATTATAGTGGTCATAGAGAGCTCATAGTGGTGATCGAATTCTCACAGAGGTAATAGAGAACTCAGAATGGTCATAGACATCTCATAGTGGTCATACAGACCTCACAGTGCTGATAGGTCATAGTGCTCGTAGAGAGCTCACATTATTGATAGAGTTCAAAGTGGTCAATAAGAGTTCATATTGATCCTAGAGGTTTCATAGTGATCATAGTGAGCTCACAGTTATCATAGATCATAGTGTTCATGGAGTGCTCACAATGGTGAAAGAGAGTTCACAGTGGTCATAGATCATAATGTTTATAAAGAGCTCACAGTGGTCATAGCTCATAGTGGTCAAAGAGAGCAAACAGTGTTCCTAAGTCATAATTCTCATAGAGATCTCAGTGTTCATACAGAGCTGACAGTCATCTTAAAGGGCTCAAAGTGTTTATAGAGAGATCACAGAGGTCAAAGAGAGCTCATAGTTATCATTGAGAGGACACAGTGGTCACAACTCCTAGTGGTCATAGAGAGTTCACAGTAGTAATAGCTCACAGTGGTCATAGAATATTACAATGGTTATAGAAAGCTTATAATGGACATAGAGAATCACACTAGTCATAGAGACCTCACGGTGGTCATAGAGAGATTTACAGTGTTCATAGATCAGAATAGTCATAGAAATCTCATAGCAGTCATATGTCATATTTGTAAAGAACTCATAATCATTATATAGAATTCACCACGATCATAGCTCATAGTAATGATAGAGAGAACATAGTGGTCACAGATAACAATGATCATAGAGAACTCACAATTGTCATAGTTCACAGAGGTCCAGACAGAATATAGTGCAGAGTGAGAGGTCACAGTGGCCATAGTTCATAGTGGTCATAAGATCACCCAATGGTCATAACTCATAGTGGTAATAAACAGGTAACTGTTGTCAGAGCTCACATGGGTCATAGAGAGCTTGCAATGGTTATTTAAAGAGTTCACATTGATTGTAGGTCATACTGCTCATAGAGAACTCACAGTGTTTAGAGAGCTAATAGTGGTCATATAGAGCTCATAATGGTTATAGAGAAGTCACAATATTTACTGAGAGCTCATAGTGGTCATAGAGAACTCATAATGGCAATAGAGAACTCACAGTCATCATACAGAGTGGTCAGAGAAAGTTTACAGTGGTCTTTGAGAGCTGACAATATTCATAGCTTATAGTGGTCATAGAGAGCTCGTAGTGGTAAAAAAAAAAGAGCTCACAGTGTTTATAACTCAGAATGGTCATAGAGAGCTCAAAGTCATCATAGCTCATAGTGCCCCAACAGAGCTCACAGTGGTCAATGCTTATAGTGGTCACAGAAGGTTTACACTGAACATCACTTATAATAGTAATAGAGAGTTCACAATAGTCATATATAACAGGGATCACAGAGAGCTCACAGTGGTTATAGATCATAGTGGTTATAGAGAGCTCATAGTGGTCATAGAGAGTTCACAGTACTCATAGGTCATAGTGCTCATAGAGGGCTTACAGTGGTCAGAGCGCACAGTGGCTATAGAAAGCTCATAACATACATAGAGAGTTCACAACTGTCATAGATCATAGTGGTCATAGAGTGCTCAAAGTAGTCATACTCATTGTGGTCATACAGAGAAAACAATGGTGATAGAGAATGCACAGTGGTCATAGCTCATAGTGGTCATAGAGAGCTTACAATGGTCATAGCGCATAGTGGTTATAGAAAGCTTGTAATGTACATAGAGAGTTCACAATGGTCATAGATCTTAGTGGTCATAGAGTGCTCAAAATAGTCATAGCTCATAGTAGTCATTGAGATCTCACAGTGGTGATATAGAGGTCATAGTGGTCATAGCTCATAGTGGTCATAGAGTTCATAGTATTCATAGAGAGCTCACAGTGGTCATAGGGAGCTCACAACAGACTTATAGTGCTCACAATTTACATAGCTCATAGTTGTGATAGAGAGCTAATAGTGGTCATAGTTCATAGTGGTCATAGAGAACACATAATGGTCATAACTCGAAGCAGTCATAGAGAGCTCATAGTGGTCATAAAGAGCTCACAGTTGAAATAGAGACTACATAATGCTTACAGTTCACAGAAGTCATGTAAACCTTATAGTGGTCATAGAGAGCTCTCAGTGGTCATAGCTCACAGTGCTCATAGCTCACAATAGAGTACTCATAATGGACGTGGAGAGCTCAGAATGGTCATATCATAGCACAAAGTTGACATGAAGAGCTCACAGTGGTCTCACATAATAGTAGTCATAGAAAGGTCACAATTGTCATAGAGAGCTGACAGTGGTCATAGAGAGCTCATAGTGATCACAGTTCTCAGTGGTCATAGACAGCTCACAGTGGACATAGTTCATAGTTTTAATAGAGAACTCGTGATGGCCATATTGAGCTCACAGTGATCTGTGAGAGGTCACAATAAAAATAGAGAGCTTACAGTGGTCATAGAGATACCATAATGATAATAGAGAGCTCATAGTTGTCATAGTTCATAGTAGTCATATATATCTCACAGTGATCATAGCTCACAATGGTCCTAGACAGGTAATAATGTTAATAGTGAGTTCATAGTTGTCATAGTTAATAGTGGTCACAGACGGTTCCCAGAGGTCACAGAATGCTAAAAGTGGGCATAGAGAAATCGCGGTGGTCGTGGAGAGCTCATAGTTGATATAAACAGCTCACAATAGTCATAGAAAACTCACAGTGGTCACAGACAGCTCACTGTGGTCATAAACAACTTACACTGTTAATAGCTCAAAGTGATCACAGGGAGGTCACAGTGGTCATAAACCATAAACAGTTGTAATAGAGAACTCTCAAATACTACTGTACGCACTCTGTGTCCACTGTGAGGTCTCTATGACAATTGAGCTCTGTATGACAGCTATGAGCTATGACCACAGTGAGCCCTCTATGACAACTATAAGCTAAGACTGCTATGAGCTCTCTAAGACCACTATCAGCTCTGACCACTATGAGCACTCTTTGTTCCTTATTTTTTTTATTAAAACTTTAATTATACATTTTAAAATTTTTTTACCAGTTCCCTCCCTCCCCCTCTTTGTTCCTTATGACCTCACAGTGACCACTATGAGCTCTGACCACTTTGAGCTCTTTATGTCCATTATAAGCTATCACCACCCTGAGCTTTCTATGACCATTGTGAGCTCTTATGAGCCCTGTGAGCTACGACCACTGTGAGCCCTCTATGACCACTATTTGGTATGAACACTATTTGCACACATTGTCCATTAAGAGCTCTCTACAGCTTTTGCACCCCACCCCGTTCCGCAGGTCGGGACGCGAGCGCGCGGTCCAGCTGGGCCTCAACCCCACGCCCTAGCTGGTGAGTACCACCCCCCCCCCCCCCCGCGCACCGTCCCCCCCCCCCCGTGCGCACCACCCACCAGGACCCCAGGTCGGCCCACAGGGACCCGGCTCCGACTCCCACCATCCAGCCTGAGCCGCGCGAGGGGCCGAGGGACGAGGAGGACCTCCCCCTGCGCCCGGGCCCCGCCCCAGCTGCCCTCGGGTTAAATAGCTCCACACCGACGCACCTATCCTCCCATTTAACCCCACCCCGCTCTGCCCGGTCGGGAAGCGCACGCGGTGCAGCCTGGCCTCACCCCGCGCCCTAGGTAAGTCCCCGTTCGGCCCTGCCCACCAGGACCCCAGGTCAGCCCACAGGGACCCGGCTCCGACTCCCACCATCCAGCCGGAGCCGCGTGCGCGGGGCCGAGGGACGAGGAGGACCTCCCCCTGCGCCCGGGCCCCGCCCCAGCTGCCCTCGGGTTAAATAGCTCCACTCCATCGCCCCCATCCCCCCTTTGACCCCACCCTGCTCCACCAGTCGGGACGCGCGGTCCAGCCGGATCTCACCCCACGACCTAGGTAAGTCTCTGCCCGCCCCGCCCACCAGGACCACAGGCCAAATAATTCAGTTTAGTGAAATTGAGAGATCTTAAGAGTTAAAATGACAATGCCAAAGTCAAAGTGCAAATCCATGAGAAGCAACAATCAAGTAAACAAATTTCCCACTGAAGAAATTAATCCCATAATGTTAGACTCCAACAAGAACAAACCCATGGAAAAAGGCCAAGTAAGCCCCACCCAGGATAAAGACTTTCAAAATATGATCATTACCATGTTCAATACTATGAAAGAGGAACTCAGGGAGGAATTACATAATCGAATCAATCGCTTTGAAGAGGAACACAACAGACATCTGGAGGAGTTGAGAAAAACAGTGCAAGAAACAAAAAGTGGCATAGAGCAGTTAAAACAAACTCAAGCAGAGTTTAAAACTGAGCTAAAAGACAAGTTATCTTCAACCCAGAATGCCACAGAGAGTCTTATCAACAGAACTAACGAAGCAGAAAACAGAATTTCAGACCTTGAAGATAAAGTGGGAGTACTAACCAGCTCAATGGAAGAGGTTGTTAAAGCCAAAAAGATACTTGAGAGAAATATCCAAGAGATATGGGCCACCCTGAAAAAGCCTGACATGCGTATTCATGGAATACCAGAGCAAGAATCTCAAAATACCACCCCTGAGGAAATTTTTCAAACAATCATCAAGGAAAACTTTCCTCATCTAAAAAAACAGAGGCCCATCCATATATAAGAGGCATTCCGCACCCCAAACAGATACGACCAAAATAGAAGGACGCCGCGGCAAATAATAGTTAAAATACTCCACATTCAAGATAAAGAACTGGTGCTGAGAGCTTCAAGGGAGAAAAAACAGGTCACTTTTAAAGGTAAACCTATTAAAATAACAAATGACTTCTCAGTCGAAACAGTAAAAGCAAGAAGAGCTTGGAGAGACATACTTCAAGTATTGAATGAGCAAAAATGTCAACCCAGGCTGATTTACCCTGCAAAACTATCTGTCATGATCGAGGGAGAAAGAAAAATTTTCCAGCACAAAGACAACTTTAAGGGATACATGGCCACCAAACCAGGCCTTCAAAAAATGCTAGAAATGATACTCAAGCGTGAAGAAAAAAAACAGGCATATCCAGGAGAACAGAAGGCAAGCATAACATCATTAAAAGCGAAGCAATATACTTATAAAAGCTACTAAACATAATAAATGTCTGGAATTAACAATAGTTTCTCCATTATAACACTAAATGTTAATGGACTTAATTCACCGATCAAGAGACACAGATTACAAACATGGATTAAAAATCACAATCCATCAATCTGCTGCCTGCAGGAAACCCATCTCACCACAAAAGATAGGCACGCTCTAAAAATAAAAGGCTGGTCAACAATTCTACAAGCAAATGGAAGCAGAAAACAGGCAGGGGTAGCCATTATGCTATAAGACAAAGTGGATTCCAAACCAAAGAAAATCATAAGAGACACAGATGGATACTATATTTTAGTCACAGGTACAATTCACCAGGAAGACTTCACAATACTGAACATATATGCACCCAATACGGGCAGCTCCACATTCATTAAGAAAACCCTACAGCGTCTAAAGCAAGAAATCAATCCCCAAACGATAATTCCTGGGGACTTCAACACTGCCCTCTCAACATGGGATATGTTGAGAGCTTAACAGAGACACTTTGGAACTTAATCAAACCCTGAAAGAAATGGACCTTACAGATCTCTATCAAACTTTTCACCGACGCACCAAAGAATACACATTTTTCTCAGCAGCACACGGAACTTTCTCCAAAATAGATCACATATTGGGCCACAAAATGAATCTACACATATACAAGAAAGTTGAAATTCTAACCTGTGCCCTATCAGACCGTCACGGCCTAACGCTGGACATCCACAACACATCAAACAAGAGAAAATACACTAACTCCTGGAAACTTAACATTATGATGCTGAATGAGAACTGGATTCAGGAAGAAATTAAAAAGGAAATTCAAGATTTCCTGAAAGTGAATGATAACGAAAATACAACTTACCAAAATCTCTGGGACACAATGAAAGCTGTTCTAAGAGGTAAGTTCATAGCTCTTAATGCCTACATCAAAAAAATGGAAACATCAGAAATAAACAACTTAACAATGCAGCTTAAAGCTTTAGAGAAACTAGAGCAATCTGATCCCAAAAGCAGTAGAAGAGAGGAGATTTGCAAAATAAGGGGAGAAATATCTGAAATCGAGATTAAGAAAACGATAGAAAAAATCAACCAATCAAAAAGCTGGTTCTTTGAAAAAATCAATAAGATTGATACACCCCTAGCTAAACTAACCAAAAGCAAGAGAGAGAAAACCCAAATTAACAAAATTAGAAATGAACATGGAGTTATCACTACTGATACTCAAGAAATCCAGAGAATTATAACATCATATTTCAAAAACTTATACTCTGTGAAGTTTGACAACACAAAAGAGATGGATGAATTTCTAAGTAAACACAACTTACCTAAATTGAATCAGGAAGTTGTGACTTATTTAAATATTCCTATAACATATAAGGAAATTGAGGAAGTAATCTCGAATCTTCCCACCAAAAAATGTCCTGGACCAGATGGATTCAGCACAGAGTTCTACCAGACATTTAAGGAGTTAATAACACCAATACTCCTTAAACTGTTCCATCAAATAGCAAAGGAAGGAACACTACCAAATTCCTTCTGTGAAGCTAATATCGTTTTAATCCCGAAACCTAATAAAGATTCGCTTAAAAAAGAAAACTATAGGCCGATCTCCCTGATGAACACAGACGCAAAGATTCTCAACAAAGTCTTAGCAAATCGGATTCAAAAACATATTAAAAAGATCATTCATGGGGACCAAGTAGGCTTCATCCCTGGCACACAAGGTTGGTTCAACATACGCAAATCAATAAATGTAATTCATCATGTAAACCAGTCCAAAGTCCAAGACCACATGATACTCTCGATAGATGCATAAAAAGCTTTTGACAAGATCCAACAGCCTTTTATGATCAAAACACTAGAGACAGTAGGAATGGAAGGAACCTTTATCAACATAATAAAAGCTGTATACAACAAGCCCACAGCAAGGATTATGCTCAATGGGGAACAATTGGAAGCATTCCCACTTCGATCAGGAACTAGACAAGGCTGTCCACTCTCACCACTTCTATTCAATATTGTACTTGAAGTCTTTGCTGAAGCCATAAGACAAGAAAGGGACATAAGAGGGATTCAAATCGGCAAGGAAGAAGTCAAGCTATCCCTATTTGAAGATGACATGATCTTACACCTGAGTGATCCCAAAAACTCCACCAGGAAGCTCCTGGAACTAATTGAGAAGTTCAGCAGGGTGGCATGATACAAAATAAATCAGAGGCCTTCCTATATGCCCAGAATGAAAGAAGTGAAAAAGCCTTGAGAGAAACAATACCATTTATTATAGCCCCTAAAAAAATGAAATACCTTGGTATAAACCTACCTAAGGAGATAAAAGACCTTTACAATGAAAACTTTAAAACCCTAAAGAAAGAAATAGCAGAAGACACCAGAAGGTGGAAAGACCTCCCTTGTTCCTGGATTGGCAGAATCAACATTGTGAAAATGTCCATCCTACCAAAGGCAATATACAGATTCAATGCTATACCAATCAAAATCCCAAAGCAATTCTTCAAAGAAGTTGACCAAACAATCTCAAAGTTTATATGGAGGCACAAAAGACCCAGGATAGCAAAAACAATCCTGAGTAACAAAAACACAGCTGGAGGTATAACCATACCAAACCTTAGTCTATACTACAAATCCATAGTTGTAAAGACAGCCTGGTACTGGCTCCAAAATAGACACACAGATCAATGGATAAGGATTGAAGACCCAGATATAAGCCCACAAAGTTACAGCCATTTGGTATTTGACAAAGGGGCCCAAAGAATCCAATGGAAAAAGAACAGCATCTTCAACAAATGGTGCTGGCAAAACTGGATCTCCACATGCAGAAGATTAAAGCTGGACCCATACTTGTCACCATGTACAAGACTTAATTCCAAATGGATCAAGGACCTTGATATCAGGCCAGAGACTATAAAAACCATAGTTGAAAGGATAGGGACCTCCCTCGAGCTGATTGGGCTAGGCCAACAGTTCCTAAACAGACATCCAATGGCACAGTCACTGCTACCAACTCTCAACAGTTGGGATCTTGTGAAATTAAAGAGCTTCTGCTCAGGTAAAGAGATTGTAACACAAGCTCAAAGGCAACCCACAGAATGGGAGAAAATCTTCACTAACCACAGATCTGATAGAGCTCTATTGTCCAGAGTGCACAAAGAACTTAGAAAACTAAACACCAAGGAAACCAATGGCCCAATTAAAAAATGGGCCCTGGAACTTAAAAGAAACTTTACCAGGGATGAAATTAAAATGTCTAACGAATATCTTAAAAAATGCTCCACTTCTTTAGCCATCAGGGAAATGCAAATCAAAACTTCCCTGAGATATCATCTCACCCCGGTCAGGATGGCAAAAATCCACAATACTAACAACGACAAATGCTGGAGAGGATGTGGAGAGAGGGGAACTCTGCTACATTGCTGGTGGGAATGCAGGCTTATACAGCCACTCTGGCGAGCCGTCTGGAGATTCTTAAAGAAATTAAAGATTGAAATGCCATATGACCCTGCTATTCCACTTTTGGGAATAACCCCCCATACAGCAGAGGTTCACCTCGATAGCACAAGCACGACCATGTTCATAGCAGCACTGTTTACAATAGCAAAGTCATGGAATCAGCCCAAATGTCCAACAGTTGTCGAGTGGATAAGGAAACCGTGGTACATCTATACAATGGAGTACTACTCAGCCATCAAAAATGATGAATTACTGGAATTTGCCGGGAAATGGATGTCATTAGAAACAATTATATTAAGTGAAGTATCCCAGACCCAGAAAATTAAGCACCGTATGTACTCCCTAATAGGTGTCTCCTAGTACCAAACCCACCCAGCCCACCTATAGACAGTAATTGCAAGGATTATGAACAGGAGGGATGGGGTAGGAGGGCCACACCAGAAACAAGGAGAGAAGGGACCATGTTACAGCAGGGAAAATAGGCCTCCACCAAGGACCCAAATAAGTAATGAGACATCTGATTAAGTTCACAGACTTTTGTTCCTGATCATTTACTACTGAGGGGGAGTGATCTCACCAGAAGAGGAGGGCATATAGTCTGGCAGATAAAAAGTAACCATTTTGCAAATGGGTGATAGACCCCTCCCTTACTGTGGTTTCCCACTTTTATTACATCTACCTTTGAATGTGCTTTTATCACAAGACTCTAACAGCTTTTTGTCTCTGGCCAGGGGGTAACATACAATGCCTACCAGGATGGAGTGAAGGGCATTGCAGGAGCAGCAAAACTGCAAAAGAAAATCAACAAACCACAATCCAGAACTTCAGAGACTCTATATCAACCACCTAGAACTAGGCCAGCTTAGTTTCTCCCCATCTTGAAGCTCAGGGAAATTTGCGGAAGAGGGGGCGGTAAGAGTGTAAGAGCATAAGAATGGGAGGAGCAATGATATGTAAGATACTCTATACTAGTTAGGGCTGAAGCAATCATAATTGGACTTTGCATGCCCTGCGCATTGTCCAACCCACTGTTGACCTCACAAAGTCTAGCATCTGCTAAAGGCATCAAGATCCTTGGAGACAAAGGATTGGCAGCCACAGCAGTGTTCCTATACCTAAGGGGAACACAGGAAAGTGTTCGGGAAAGGCCACTGGGTCCTTGTACGTCATCGGAGAGGAGGGCCCAGAGGAAAATCAGACATGCACAAGAAAGGACTCTCTGGGAATTGGGGTGGGACGCACTGTGGGATGGGGAGGGAGAGGGGTGGGGAGGGGGAGCAGGGGGTACGGGTGAGGAGGAGGGAGGGAGGGAATTGGTGTACCTAATAAGTTTGTATGAGCTGAAATTAAAAAAAAAAGCTCTTTACAACCACTGTAAGATATGAACACTGTGAGTTCTCTATGACAACTATGACCTATGATCACTGAGAGTTCTCTTTGACCAGTGTGACCATGCTGTGAGCACAATGACACTATGACCTTGGTAAGCTATGGTGACTATGTGCCCTCTATGGCAAGTGTGAGTTTTCTATGTCCATTGTGAGCTCTCTATCACCATTATGAACTCTCTATGACCACTATGAACTATGGCCAATGTGAAGTCTCTATTTCCATTGTGAGCTCTCTGTGACTACTGTGAGCTCACTATAACCAGTTTGAGCTCTCTATGTTAATTTTGAGCTGTGACCACTGTGAGCTCTCTATGACCACTATGGACTATGATCACTATGAGCTCTCTATGACAGCTGTGAAATCTTTGATGACTGTTACCTTTCTGTGATCACTGTGAGCATTCTATGACCACTAAGAGCCATGAACACTTTGAGCTAACTGTGAACATTATCAGCTCTCTATGACCACTGTGAGCTACAAACACTGTGACATCTCTATGAATACTATGAGCTGTGTCCACTTGTGAGCTCTCTATGTCCATTATGAGTTATGACCACTGTGAGCTCTCTTTGACAACTGTGAGCCAGGATCACTGCGAGCAATCTATGAAAAGTGTGAGCTATGACCACTCTGAGCTATGACAACTGTAATGGCTCCATGACCATTGTGAGTTCTCTGTGACCACTGTGAGCTATGATAACAGTGATCTCATCATTATGACTACTGAGCTCTTTGTGACAACTCTGAGCTATGACCACTGTGAACTCTTTATGGCCAGTATGAGCTATGACCACTGTGATCTGTCTATGATAAATGTGAGGTATGATCACTGTGAGCTCTCTAGGATCACTATGAGTTCTCAATGACCAGAATAAGCAATGACCACTATGTGCTGTACATATCCACCATGAGCACTCTATGACCTCTGTGAGCTGTGACCAGTATGAGGCCTCTATGACAATTGTGTGCTCTCAATGACCACTGTGAGCTGTCTATTAACACTGTGAGCTGTCTAGGACTACTGTGAGCTCTCTATGACCAGTGTGAGACTTCCAAGACTACTATGAGCTATGATTACTCTGAGCTCGCTGTGACAAATGTGACCTGTGACTACTGTAAGCTCTCTATGACAACTATGAATTCTCTATGACCACTGTGAGCTCTCTATTACCACTATGAGCTCTCTATGGCTAAGATTAGCTTTTGAAACTGTGAGCACTCTATTACTACTGAGCTGTGATTAATATGAGCTCTCTATGAGCTCTGTGATCTCTCTATGACCATTGTGAGCTCTCTGAGACAACCGGGAGCACTTTATGACGACTATTAGCTGTTTATGACCACTGTGAGCTCCCTATGACCACAATGAGCTATGGCCACTCTGAGCTCTCAATGACTACTGTGAGCTATGATCATTGTGAGCTCTCTATGTCCACTGTGAGCTCTCTCTGACCATTATGAGCCCTCAATGACCACTATGAGCTCTCAATGACCACTGTGAGCTCTCTAAGTCTACTATGAGCTATGACCATTCTGAGGTATCTGTGACAAATATGAGCTACAACCACTGTGAGCTCTCAATGACCACTATGTGTTCTTTGGCCACTGTGAACTCTCTATAATCACTGTAAGTTCTCTTTTTCCACTGTGAGCTATGACCACTGTGAGCTCTCTATGACCACTGAGAGATCTGTATGACCATTGTGAATTCTCAGTGACCATTATGAGCAATGATGGCTGTGAGCTCACTATGAAATCTGTGATCTCTGTATGAACACAATGAGTCCTCTATGACCACTTTGAAATATCTGATAACTGTGATTTCTCCATGACCACTTTGAACTCTCTATGACCATTCTGAGCTATGGCCACTGTGAGCTTTTTATGACCAATATGAGCTATCACCACTGTGTGCTGTTCATGACAGCTATGAGCTATACCACTGTGAGGTCTCTATGACCATTATGAGCTATGAGCACTGTGAGATTACTGTGAACATTATTAACTCTCTAAGACCACTTTGACGTATGACTAAAGTGAGCTCTGAGGATTCTGTGCCCTCTATGACAATTATCAGTTTTGTCCTCTGTAAGCTGTCAAAAACCACTGTGAACTCTCTATGTCAAATATAAGCCATGACAATTGTGAGCTCTGTATGACCATTATGAGATCTCTATGTATGAGCTTTCTATCACCACTATGAACTATGAACACTGTGAGCTGCCTATTTCCATTGTGAGCTCTCCTTGTCCACTCTGCCATTATGAGCTCTTTATGACCAATATATGCTATAACTACTGTGAACTATCTATGATCATTGGGAGCTGTGAACACAATGACCTGGGCTATGACCTCTATGAGCTCTCTATGACCACAATGAGCTCTCTATGACCACTGTGAGCTCTCTATGACCACTATGAGCTCTCTATGACCTCTGTGAGCTATCACAACTGTGAGCTCTGTATGAGAACTGTGAGCTCTCAATGAAAACTGTGACCACTTTGATATCTGTATGACTACTGTGAGCTCTGTATTACTACTGCGAGCTCTCTAGGAACACTATGAACTTAGACCATGGTGAGCTCTGTATGACCACTATGAACTATGAGCACTTTGAGTTCTTTAGGAACACTATGATCTATGATCAGTGTAAGTTCTCTATGAACACTATGAGCTCTCTCTGACCACTGTGAACTATGAACTCTATGAATTCTCTATGACCACTATGAGCTATGACCACTGTGAACTATCAATGACCATATAAGCCCTCAATGACTCCTATGAGCTATGACCATTATGAGCTTTCTATCAACACTGTGAGATATGGCCACTGTGAGCTCTCTGTGATCACTTTGAGCTATGAACACTGTTACCTCTTTATCACCAATGTGATATGATTATGAGCTCACTATGAGGAATGTGAGCTCTCTACGTCCACTGTGAGCTCTCTATGACCATTGTGATCTCTCTATGACAAGAGTATACTCTCTATGATCCCTCAGAGCTATGACCACTGTGATGTCTCTATGACCACCTTGAGTCCTATATTAACACAATGACCTATGAGCAGTGTGTGCTGTCTATGATTACTATGAACTAAGACCACTATGAGCTATGAGGACTGTGAGTTCTCAAGGTCCTTTATGAGTTCTCTATGAGAACTATGAGCTATGAACACTAATTTCTCTATGACCACTGTGAGCTATGAACACTGTGAGCACTATATGACCATTATGATCTATCACCACTGTGATCTCCTTATGTGCATTATGAGATCTTTATGACAGCTATGAACTATGACCATTGTGAGCTCTTTATGACCACTATGAGTTAACACCACTGTGAGCTCCCTATGTCCACTTTGGGCTCTCTATGACCACCATGAGATATGACCACTGTGAGGTCCCTATGGCCTTTATGAGTTATGACAACTGGGAGCTATCTGTGACTATTGTGAGCTCTCAATGAGTAATAGAAGCTATGACCACTGTGATCACTCTATGGTCACTATGAGCTCTCCATGACCACTAGGAGCTATGCAAACTGTGAGCTCTTTATGACCATTATGAGCTATGACCACTGTGAACTCTCTATCACCACTATAAGCACTCTATGAGCACTATGACCTCTGTGATCTCTATGACCACTATGAGCTGTGAAAACTGACCTCTCTATGACCATTATGAGCTATGACCATTTTGAACTCTCTATGATTATGATGACTGATGGCCACTCTTAGTTGTCTTATGTCCAATATGAGTTATGAGCACAGTGGGCTTTCTATGAGCACTATCAGCTCTGTATGACCTCTGTGAGTTCTCTATGAGAAATGAGCTATGACTACTGTGAGATCACTATGAACGTTATTAGCTCTCTAAGACCACTGTGAGGTGTGACCACTATGAGCTATGAGCACTCTGAGCTCTCTATGACAACTATGAGGAATAATCACTGGGAGTTCGCTAAGACCACCATGAGCTCTCTATAGCCACCATGAGCACCCTATGGCCACTGTGAGCTCTGTATAATCACCATGAGCTCTGTATAATCACCCTATGGCTACTGTGAGCTATGACCAAAATGAGGTCTCTGTGACAACTGTGAGTTCTCTATGAACACTGTGAGCTCTGTATAACCATTATGAACTCTCTAGGATCACTATGAACTATGACAAGTGTGAGGCCTCCATTTCCATTGTGAGCTCTCTGTGACCACTGTGGGCTAACTATGCTCAGTTTGAGCTCTCTATGACAACTTTGAACTATGACCACTATGAGCTCTCTATGACCAGTGTGTGCTCTCTGTGACCACTATGAGCTCCCTATGACTGCTGTGATCTCTCTGATGCTGTGAGCTGTTTATGAATATTGTGAGCTCTCTAGGACCACTGTGAGCTCTGTATGACCAGTGTGAGAACTCTAAGATTACTATGAGCTATGACTACTCTGAACTCTCTGTGACAAATGTGAGCTATGACCACTGTGAGGTCTCTATGATAGCTATGAGTTCTCTACGACCTCTATGAGCTCTCTATAATGGCTATGAGCTATGACCAGTTTGATCTTTCTATGACACTTATGAGCTATGACTACTATGAGCTCTGAATGACCACTATGCATTCTCTATGAACAATATGAGCTAGAACCACTATGAGCACTCTATGAGGATGAGCAATCTACGACCACTGTGAGCTCTCTATGACCACTGTGAGCTGTGACCATTATGAGATCTCTATGAACACTATGAAATATGACCAATGTGAGCTCTTTGTGACCAGTTTGAACTATGACTATTCTAAGGTCTCTGTGAACATTATGAGGTATCTATGACCACGGTGAGCTACAACAACTGTAAGATGATTATGATCACTATGAGCTATGTCCATTGTGATCTATCTATGACCACTATGACCTCTCTATGACCATTATGAGCTATCACCACTACAAGTTCTCTATGAACTCTCTGAGCTCTCTATAACCAGTATGAGCTATGACCACTGTGAGCACTCTATTTCCATTGTGAACTCTCTGTGACCTGTGAGCTCACTATGGCTATTGTGAGCTCTCCATGACCACTATGAGCTATGAACACTGTGAGTTCTCTATGACAGTGTGAGTTGTGACAGCTACGAGATCTGTATGAACTCTGTGAGCTCTCTATGAACACTGTGAGCACTGTATGATCACTATGAACTCTGTATGACCACTCTGATCCCTCTATGACCACTGTGAACTCTCTATGACTATGATGATCTATGACTACTCTTAGTAATCTGTGGCCACTATGAGCTGTCTATAACCACGTTGAGCTTGGACGACTTTGAGAACTTTATGCACACTTTGAGCTAAAATCACTATAAGTTTTTTATGACCACTCTGAGCTCTCTATGACCATTGTGGACTATGACCATTACAAACATTCTATGACCACTGTGAGCTATGACCACTATGAGCTCTCTCTGACCATTGTGTAATCTTTGATGACTGTTACCTCTCTATGACAACTTTGAGCTCTCTATGACCACTTTGAGCTATGACTACTGTGAGCTCTCCATTCCCTGTACAAGGTATGAAGACTGTGAGCTATCTATAACCACTGTGAGCTCTTTATGTCCACTGTGATCTGTGACCACTGTGAGCTCTCTATGAAAATTATTAGCTTTCTATGACTACTATGAGCTATGATCACTGTGAGCTATAACCACTGTGAGATCTTTATGATTCCTAGGAGTTATGTCCATTGTGAGTCATCTATGACCATTATGAGCTCTCTATGTTTACTATGAGCTATAACTACTGTGAACTCTCTATGCTACTATGAGCTATGAACACTCTGAGCTATCTATGACCAGTGTTATCACTATGAGCTCTCTAGGATCACTATGAGTTCTCTATGACCAGTATAATCCATGATCACTGTGAGCTCTCTATGGCAATTATGAACTCTCTGTGCCCATTGTGAGCTATGACAGTCTTGAGCATTCTTTTGCCACTGTGAGTTCTCTAGAACCACTGTGAGCTTTCTTTGTACACTATGGGCTATGACAATTCTGAGCTTTTCATGACCACTATTAGCTAGGACTATTGTGATCTCTCTATTGCTACAAAATAACTCTGTCATTACTATGAGTTGTGAACAAAATGAACTCTGTCAATGGTGAGCTCAGTATGGTCACTGTAAGCTCTGTATGACCACTGGGAGAACTCTATGACCACTGTGAGCTATCACCACTATGAGCTCACTATGACCACTGTGAGCTATCACCACTATGAGTTCTCTATGACCACTTTAAAATCTTTGATAACTGTTATCTCTCTATGACCACTTTGAGCTCTATGAACACTATGTGATCTCTAGGACCACTGTGATGTCTTTATGTTTACTGTGAGCTCTCTATGACCACTGTGGGCTCTCTATGATCACTGTGAATTGTCTATCAAAATGGTGAGATGTCTGTCACAAATGTGACCACTTGAGGAGTACTATGAGCTCTCTATGACCAAAGAGAGCTCTACTGATGACTCTAAGCACTCCATGACCATTATCAGATATGACCAATGTAAGATTTCTTTAACCACTATAAGCTATGAGCACTGTGATATGTCTTTGACCACTGTGAGCTTTCTATGTCCACTATGACTAGGACCACTGTGAGCTCTCTAGAAGTACTATGAGCTTTTTTTGACCACTATGAGCTATGACCACTGTGAGCTCTCCATTTCCATTTTGAACTGTCTGTGATCACTGTAAGCACACTATGGACATTATAAGCTCTTTATGACAATTAAGAGCTATAACTACAATGAGCTCTCTGTGATCAGTGTGACCTGTGACCACTATGAGCTCTCTATGACTGCTGTCATCTCTCTATGTCTACTGTGAATTCTCTATGACCACTTTGAGCTCTGTATGAACACTTTAGTTATCTATGGCCACTGTGAGCTCTCTATGACCATGATGAGCTATGACCACTCTGACGTCTTTAAAATCATTATAAACTATGACCACTGTGAATTCTCAATGACCACTGTAGGCTATGACTACTATGAGCTCTCTATGGTCATTATGAGCTCTTTATTACTGCTGTAAGCTCTCTATGGCCACTATGAGTTCTGTATGAACACTTTAAGCTCTCTATGGCCACTGTGAGCTCTCTATGACCAAGATGAGCTGCTACCATTCTGACCTCTCTATAACCAACACAAGCTTTGACCACTGTGAACTCTCAATGACCACTCTGGGCAATGACCACTGTGAGCGCTCTATGACCATTTTGAGCTCTCTATGATCACTATGGGCAATGACTATTGTGAGCTCTCTATGGCCATTGCGAGTTGTCCAAAACTACTATGAGATCTGTATGACCACTGTGAGCTCTCTATGATGACTGTAAGCTCTCTATGAGCACTGTGTGCTCTCTATGACCACTGTGAGCTATGAGCTTTCTGAGTATTCCATGCCCAAGTATGAGATATGACTACTCTGAGCTCTCTATGACTACTCTGATTTCTCTATCACCACTGTGAGGTAACCTTTTAGTTCTCTTTGACTATTATGAGCTATGACCATACTGACAAATCTGTAACAAATACAAGGGACCACCACTGTGACCCTCTATGGTCACTGTGAGTTCTCTATGCCACTATGAGGTATGACCACCATGAGCACTCTGTGACCCCAGTGAGGTATGGCCACTATGAGCCCTCAATGACCACTATAAGCTTTGACCGCTGTGAGCTCTCTATTTCCATTGTGAACTCTCTGTGACCATCAGCTCTCTATGACGACTATAAGCTATAACCACTGTGAGCTGTGACCACTATAAGCTCTGTATGACCGCTGTGAGCTGTCTATGACCACTGTGACCTATCAATAACCACTGTGAGCTCTTTATGACCTCAATGATCTATGATCACTCTGAGCTATCTATGACCAATATGAGAGCTATGACGATTGTGAGCTCTCTATGACCACTCTGAGCTCTCTATGACCATATGAACCCCCTATGATCACAAGAGATTTCTTGCTGGACTATGGAATCTGACCACTATGAGTTCTCTATGACCACTGTGAGATATGTGTACTATGACTTCTTTATCACCACTTTGACCTCTCTATGACAACTGTGAGCTCTCTATGACAATTGTGGGCTCTATAAGAACACTGTTAGCACCCTGTGACCACTATGAGCTATGATCACTCTGAGCTCTTTAGGTCCACCATGAGCTATGGCTACTGTGAACTATCTATTACAAATCTAAGCTCTTTATGACCACTATGAGCTCTCTATGATCTTAATTAGCTATTACCACTGAGAGCTTTCTGTGACCACTATGAGATTTCTTGGACCACTGTGAGTTAAGACCACTATTACCTTAGTAGTACAATTTTGGGCTCTCTATGACAATAGTGAGCTCACTCTGACCACTGTGAGGTCGCTATGACTACTGTGAGCTCACTATGACCACTGTGAACTCTATATGACCACTGTAAGCTCTCTATTACCATTCTGAGCTATGATCTCTCTAAGTTTTCTATGAACACTGAGATTTCTTTGACTATTGTGAGCTCTCTTTGACTACAGTGAGCTCTGTATGACTACTGTGACTATGACCACTGAGCTTTCTATGACAACTCTGATATCTCTGATGACTGTGATGTCTCTATGACCACTTTGAATTCTGCATGACCACTATAAGTTGTGACCACTGAGACATTTGTAAAACCAGTTTGAGCTATGAGCACTGTGAGCTCTTTATGACCACTCAGAGCTCTTTATGACAACTATGAGTTTCTATGACCACTGTGATTTCTCTATGACCAATATGAGCTATGACCACTATGATTTTATATGACCACAGTGAGGTATCTGTGACCACTATTAGCTGTGACCACTATGAGCTCACTATGAACATTATTAGATCTCTATGACCAATGTGAGCTATGAATACTGTGAGAACTCCATGAACCCTATGAGTTACGATGACTGTGAGCTCTCTATTACCATTATGAGCTCTCTATGACCACTATAAAAATGACCGCTGAGAGGTCTCTTTGACTACTGTGAGCTCTGCAAGTCTACTATGACCTATGACCACTGTGATCTCTCTATAAACACAATGAGTTATGATCACTGTGAGTCCTCTATGGCTGTTATGAAGTCTCTATGACCACTATGAGCTATGGCTACTCTGAGTTCTCTATGACCAGTAGGAGCTATGACCACTGTGAGTTCTATGTGAACACTATGAGCTATGACCACTGTGAACTCTGAATCACTACTATATGCTCTGTGATCATTGTGAGTTCTCTATGAGCATTGTGAGCTCTCAATGACCACTGTTAAGCTATGAACATTATGATCTCTTTATGACCACTGTGATATCTTTGATGACTGTGACCTCTCTATGACCACTTTGAGTTCTCCATGACCACTATAAGTAATGACTACAGTGATCTCTCTAAGAATCATATGACCTATGACCACTGTGAGCTTTCTATGACTATTGTGAGCTGTTCATGTTAACTATGAGCACTCCATGAGCACTGTGATTTCTCTATGCCCACTGTGAGCATTCTGTGACTTCTGTGAGTACTCTGTGACTATTATTATCTATGACAAGTATGAGATCATTATGAATATTATTACCTGTCTAGGACCACTGTGAGCTATGATCATTGTGAGATCTCTATGACTACTATGAGCTATGACAACTCTATTACAATTATGATATCTCTATGACCACTGTGAGCTCTCTAATTCCATTGTGAACTCCCTGCAATCATTGTGAACTCACTATGGCCATCATGAGCTCCTAGGAACACTATAAGCTATGACCACTATGAGCTCTCTATGACTCCGGGAGTCAAGCAAATGGCAAAGCAATCTCACAGTCTTGCAGACTCATTTATTGTAAATATCGAGCTGCATATATATCCCACACAACATTCCATAAGTTCCAATGCTTTTGCTGCATTGGCCTGTCTGGGTTGGTTTGTTCATTCAGGTGGTTTGATGTCAGCACCAGGCACTGCAGCAGATTCTAGTGTGGGGAAGTTGCATTCATGTATGCAGCCCATACAGATAATACAACCCTGCCTGGTCCATTCCGCCTACATATCCATCTTTTTTACTTATTATGACAGCCAGTGGGAGCCAGAGTTCTTTGCTCTGACCTTGTTGATCCCACCTTAGAGGATATCCAGCATGACAGACTGTGCCTGTTTTAGGTCGTCCTAATTCACAGGATCTTACCTGTCATTGACTACCAGTGCTCAAAAGACCTCCCCTCTGGAAGGCATGTCAGGGTATGTGGATAGTAGATACGAACAAAGCCTCATGAATCTCTTCTATCCAAGCTCGAGCCACATCTCTAGGGGGGCCATGGCTTGAATGTTCAAGGGCCATAAGCATCTGTACCATGGTCTTGTTGATGGAGCACTGCTGCAAGATGTGCTGAAGCAAACACTTAAGCAATATAATTAATAAAAACACAATTTCTCCTATGATAGCATGAGTTACAATCTAAGAGGGATCAAACAAACTTAAAGTTGTGGCAGATTCTGGTTTCAAACCCAGTATCTATAAACTGGGGAGCCACATATGTCATGTTAATATGTTCTATTTGTTGGCATAAAGTCAATGAGTAATTAAGAGGGCCTGAGATCAAGGCCTCCTGATGTACGGAGAAAGTTGTTCATGAGCCTTGGATATGTTGAAGACCTGATAAGGTGTTAAGCATATGAAGGCATATCAAGGGTCACATGAGGAAAGAGAAAGCCTTTAGGGCCTTGAAAGCCAGGTCAGACACCTGTTGAAAATATGTAGCCAAACCTGTGGTGGATTGTGATATTGGATCAATATATTGTCCATAACCTGTGAGCATATCCAGTGTGTTGGTAAGACCATACTGAAGGTTGAGATAGGCTTGTGCTTTTGCCTGATCATCATATGCAGAGTACCAATTCAGGAAAATGACTGGCTCCAAGTCTGCCTTAACGAGATGATAACAATCATAATGGATTTGGAGCTGCATGGCTCATTGGCACAGAACCTATTCAAAATAAGGGGAGTCAGGATCTGATTCATTGGCCACGTTATAAATCAAGGAAAGATCAGCAAGCAGGGTAGCACCCAAGGCTGTCATCTTATCAGGGAGACTGTCTATGATTTTCCACTGGGCAGAATAAATGTTTGGGAATCCACAGGGGTGAGCCTGTTGATGGAGAAGCACAAAGACACTTATGACTCCAGTGAAGCCCTGGGTCTGGTTAGAACAGGTGTATGTCAAAGGCATTCTGTCACTGTAAAACCATTAAAGTGTATAAAATGGAGGAAAGAATTAAATGAGGTGTATCTGAGGAAGTCTTAAATCTACTTGGAGGATGATATTACAAAGATCTTCCTGGGGGGTCATTTCTTATCTAAGAAGTATAGAAGCCATGTCTGAGAAAATATTGTAAGTTGACTCTTTTATATTGAATTTAAGACTTTGTAGTTCTTAGGCCCGTTACCAAAATTTTGGTCTTTAAAGTATATGGACCTTATAATATAAACATAATAGTTAGACTCTATAAGATCTTAAGCACTTATGCCCTTTAGGAGTTAGTATTTAATGAGTATGCAAAAGAAAACTTTTGATTTAAGATAAACAGCCTTAAATCTCATTTTGAAGTGAAATTGCTAAATAATTTATAAAAATTTCAGATAATTGTAGTACTTTAAAATCTTTTAGAGTCAAATATATAGATTAATTATAACAAAAGTTAGTAAAAGTTTTTAAATTTTGTAAAGACCAGGGCATTATTAAATATGGAATAAACAAGCAGCACATGGTCATAAGAGAATACCTTTATGTCTGTTAGATAAGCAATCTTTAAAAAAATAAAATCTCTACAATTACCAATACCAAGTAGAGCCTCTCACAAATCCATGAGCTATATAATTTTTGAATAGAGCCTTTACTATTAATATTTTAACCTTCTAACTTCTGTCACAAGAAAGTCTACAATTTCTGTAGGTCATCTTCAAAAATTTGTCTTTTAAAATTTTTGAACTACCTCAAAAAATTATTAACTAACTTATGAGAAGTGAGCAGCTAGAAAAAACTCATGGAATCCATGAGAAACAGGCATGGAACTAAGAAAGGATTCATAGCACTAGAGGGCCATGAGGGGCTAGGGTGCCAAAGATGGCTGCCAAGCCCAGGGAAACTGGCTTTTTCTGGTTGGTTAACTCCCATTGGGCCCAACCCACTTGCTCTTAGGTCCAAATGGGGCTAGAGACCAAGTTGTTATGTAGAGCACATCTCCATTATCCCTTCATAGTGAAGGAGGATTAATTAGTCAGTTCCTCAGCAGGAGTTTTTCTTCAGGATGATTCCATCTCTGGGAGATGACCTTCAGGAATGTTAAAGACCTTCAAAGACTTTACAGATTTTCTCATCAAAGACTGTTCTAGACCTGCCTATTGTACCCCTGTACTTTCTAAGGACTCAGACTGTTCAAGTGATGTGATGACTGCTCTACCTTCTTCCTGCTGAGTTGGACCCTTCCTGCTGATCCCCATCTATGAAGTGTTGGGATAGTCTACAGGTTTTTGATGGATGACTTTACTAGTTTTAGGTCCATCTAAAAGAGACAAAAACAGATGAATTAAGCCTAAAATATCTACCTGTTATCTTTCCTGAAATAGGCACTACCTTTGTCTGGTGTAAAAGCCAAGAGCTGTAAGTAAGTAATTTACGTATTGGAGACCTTTATCCTCTGATAGATATAAATCTCTGAGGTTGCATTCTAAGGCCTGTCCAAAAATATGTAAACTGTCTGAATCTTCGGACAGAACAATCTAAATTAGTTTACTTCTACCTTCTGGATTCTTAAAGCAAAGAGATACAGGTGTTTTTGGGACCAAGGGAATGTACAAGAACATATGCAGGGGACATTGTTTCCTCACATGGAAAGTTCTACATATCTTGGAGCATTATCTTTGGACCACTGCTTTGATCTAAATGAAGAACCAGCTTTGATTTGTCAGTGGAGCTAGTTTGTTTAACAGCAGACATTTTGTTCTCTGCTTCTTCCTGGTTTAACTCTTTTAAGTTTGACATTGCCATTTTCCTCTGCCAAACACTAAGGTTAACTTCAGGGAAGCTTTTAGGACAAGTGCAAAGCTTTAGTAAATTTTCCTCTGGCCTATGTCTCTGGCTTTAACTTACAGCACAAACTGTCTTTCTTGTGCCTCGAAACCACAAGCTTTTGGCTACATGCTATCGGATTCCATCATTCTCAGGAACCTACTTTTTTGTTTTGTTTTCTTTCCCTTTTTGCAAGGGAATTTCAAGTTTGTCAGCTTGGGCATGCCTGCTAGTATTCTATCTATCCCCTTAGGCAGATGTCAAGTTTATGATTTCCTTTTTTTTCCTTTTTCTTTCCTTCCTTTCTGCTTAAAAAATAAATTTATCTGGGACCGCAGAGAAACTACTTAAGTAATTTAGGCCCAAATCTTGCAAGGAAAGGGAAACGTAAACCTGAGTTGACCCAAATGCACTTAGAATCTCCTGAAAACAGACTATGCTATTTCCAGATTACATTGATTCTGTTTTGTTTCAAGGGAATGGGGTCTGGCTAAGGTGGAGGCTTGAAATTCCTGTTCCACCTTAGTAGGAATACACATGGGAGCATGGAATTAGAAAGCAGATTTGTCCCCAAGGAAGGGAGCTCATACATACCAGGAGAAGGAAGAAATTCCAAATTATCTTTATATTTTCCTGTTTGCTAGACTTGATGGGATAACATTCTATAAAAGAAGTCAGAGAAATGAGCAAGTTTAATTAATCAGTACTACAGTCGCATTGTTATTTTGGGAATATATGGAAAATCCTTCAAGAACACAATGACATTCTCATTTGTAGTCCTGTTAAAGATCAATATCAAGTGAGATAATCTTTCCTGGAAGAAAAAATTAATAATCTATCAGAAAACCAATTGTGATCGATATAAAGCATAAGTATTTAAGGTCTTAGATGTCATTAAAATTATTTGTTCTTATTTTAAAGTATGCATACATATATTTAAAAATGGGATGCCAAAATTTTTATATTAGTGTGCAACAGAGATGAAAGAAAATTGAAGTGGCCACAGTTTTTTTTATGTTGAAACACAAGACACAAAACATGTAAACAATATAAACATACAAACAACATACAATTTACCAGCAACTGGCAGTTGTACAAGCATTATGATCTCTCTATGACTGCTATGAGATATAACCAGTATGAGCTCTCTGTGATGACTGTGAGTTATCTATGACCACTGTGAGCTCACTATGGCCACAGAGATTTCTAACAGCATTAGGAGCTATGATCACTATGAGCTCTCTGTGATCAATGTGATCTATGACCACTATGACCTCCTTATTACAATTCAGCTATCTATGACAACCATGAGCTCTCTATGACAATTGTGAGCTCTGTATGACTACTGTGAGATCTCTATTTCCATATGAACTCTCTATGACAACTGTGAGTGCACTATGACTACTGTTAACTAACTATGACAACTGTGATCTCTCTATGACCAGTATGAACTATTACCACTGTGAGCTCTTTATGACTATGGTTAGCTCTCTATGAGCACTATGACCTATGACCACTGAGTGGTCCATATATACATTATTAGATCTCTATGTCCTGTGTGAGCTATAACCATTGTGAGCTCTCTATTACCATTATGAGCTCTGTAAGACCATTATGACTTAAAACCATCGTGAGCTTTCTATGGCCATTGTGAGCTCTGACCATTATGAACTCTTGATGACCACTGTGAGTTCTCTGTGACAACTGTTAGCTATTACAACTATAAGCTCTCTAAGACCTCTGTGAGTTCTCGGTGACCACTGTGAGCTATGACTACTGAGAGGTCACTATGACCACTGTGAGCTCTCAGTGACCACTTTGAAATCTCTGATGACTGTGACTTCTCCATGATCGCTTTGAGGTCTCTATGACCACTATGAGCTATGACCACTGTGAAGTCTCTATGACCACTATGAGTGCTCTATGACCAGTATAAGCCATGAATTCTGTGAGCTCTCTATGACCACTGTGAGCACTCCATGACTACTGTGAGCTCTCTATGGCCATTATGCGATCCCTAGGACCACTGTGATCTATGAACACCATGAGCTCTCTGTAACCACTGTGACATCTCTGAGGACTATGACCTCTCTGTGACCACTTTGAGTTCTGTATGACCACTAAGAGCTATGTACACTCTTTATGACAACTATAAGTTCTCTATGACCATTGTGATTTCTCTATGGCCAGTATGAGCTATGACCACTCTGAGCTCTCTATGATCCTGTTAGCTCTCTATGACCACTATTAGTGCACTATGTATATTATTTCCTCTCCGTGACAACTGAGATATGACCACTGTGATCTCTGTATTGCCATTATGAGCTCTCTATTACCTCTATTAGCTATGACCACTGTGAGCTATGTATGATCATTGTGAACTGTCCATAACCACTGTGATTTCTCTATGGCCAGTATGAGCTATGACCACTCGGGAGCTCTCTATGATCCTGTTAGCTCTCTATGACCACTATTAGTGCACTATGTATATTATTTCCTCTCTGTGACAACTGAGTTATGACCACTGTGATCTCTATATTGCCATTATGAGCTCTCTATTACCTCTATTAGCTATGACCACTGTGAGCTATGTATGATCATTGTGAACTGTCCATAAGCACTGTGAACTCTCTATGACCACTGTGAGCTCTCTGTGACAGCTATGAGCTCTCTATGACCACTAAGACCTAAGATCACTCTGAGCTCTTTATGACAACTATATGGCCACTGTGAGCTCTATGTGAACACTATGAGCTCTTATGACCAGTATGACTTATGACCACTGTGAGCTCTATGACCAACATGAAGTATGACTTGTTAGCTTTTTATGGCCACTATGAACACTCTATGACCACTAAGAGCAATGAGCAGTATAGGCTCTCTATGACCTCTGTGAACAATGATAACTGGAAACTATCTATGATAACAGTGATCTCTCTATGACCACCTTGAACTCTCTATGACCGCTGTGAGTTCTCCATGAGCCCTGTGAGCTCTCTATGACCACTGTGAGCTCGCTATGTCAACTATGAGCTATGAGTACTGTGAGCTCTTTATGACCACTGTGAGCTATGACTACTGTGAGTTTTCTATGACCAATGGGAAGTCTCTATGTCCATTATGAGCACTCTATGATCACTGTTACTTCACCATGGCCACTGTGAGCTCTCTATGACCATTTTGAGCTCTCTAAAACCACTATGAGCTATGAGCATTGTGAGCTCTCTATGACCACAGTGAGATATTATGACTGTAAGCTCTCTATGCCCACTATAATATAAGAACACTATGAAGCTCTCTATGAGCACTATGAGCTTTGAACACTGTGAATTTTCTATGACTACTATGAACTCTATATGACCATTATGAGATATGACCACTATGAGCATTCTATAACCACTGCAATCTCTGAAAACTGTGAGCCCTCTTTGACTACTATGAGCTATGACCACAGAGAGCTCTCTATGACCACTGTGAGATATGATCACTGTGAACTGTCTATGACCACTGTGAGCTATTACCACTGTGAGGCCTCTGTGACCACTATGAGCTCCCTATGACCATTATACACCATGACCATTGTAAGGTCTCTAGATGACTATGAGTTATGACCACTGTGTGCTGTCTATGGCCACTGGAGCTATGACCACTATGCACTCCCTATGATCTCTGTGAGCATGAACACTTTGAGCTCTCTGTAACCACTATGATCTCTTTATGACCACTATGAGCTATGACCACTGTGAGCTCTCATGACCACTGTGATCTATGACCACTGTGAGCACTTAATGACCACTGTGATTAATGATCATTGTGAAGACTCTAAGCCATCTATGAGCTATCAACACTGTGAGCTCTCTATGATCACTGTAAGCTCTTTCTAACTATAATGAACTATGACCACTGTGATCTCTTTAGTTCCATGATGAGCTATGACCAATGTGAGCTTTCTATGATCACTATGAGCTCTCTATTACTAATATGAACTACAACTACTGTGTACTCTCTATAAGCACTGTTAGATATGACAACTGTGATTTCTCCATGACTTCTGGGAGCCCTCTATGACTACTATGAACTAGGACCATGGTGACCTCTCTTTGACAACATCGAGCATTCTATGACGAGTATGAGTTATGACCATGGTATGATCTCTTTGTTCATTATGAGCTCTCTATACCCATTGTGACCTATGACCACTATGAGCTCTCAGTCCACTGTGAGCTCTCTATGTCCCCTTTGAGCTATGACTACTTTGATCTCTGTATGAACACTATGAGGTATGACCACTGTGCACTCTTGATGACCCCTGAGAGTAGTAGGAGCTCTCAATGACCTCTTTGAACTGTGAGCATTATGCACTCTTTGTGAAAACTGTGAGCATCTTTGATCACCCTGAGCTCTGAATGACCACTGTGAACTCTGACTACTATTTGATCTCTATGACCAGTATGAGCTATGATGACTGTGGCCTTATTGTCTATTATGAGATCTCTATTACTAATGTGATCTATGACCACTGTTTGATCTCTATGACCACTATGAGCTGTCTATGACCATTGTGAACTATGAGCCCTCTATCACAACCATGAGTTATGATCATTGTGATCTCTCTATGGCCACTATGAGCTCTGACCACTGTGAGCTATCTATTTCTACAATGAGTTGTGGTCACTGTTATCCCTCTATGGCGACTATAATCTCTCTATGATCACTATAAGCTATTACCATTTTGAGATCTTTGTGATCTATGACTACTATGAACTCTCTATGACCTCTGTGAGTTATGAACACTTTGAGATCTCTGTGACCAGTATAAGCTCTCTATGACCACTATGAGCTATGACAACTGTAAGCCTTTAAGACCACTGTGAGTAATGACATGAACACTCTAAGCCAACTAAATGAGCTATCAACACTGCGAGCTCTCTATGACTACTGCCAGCTCTCTCTAACTACTATGAGCAATGACCACTGTGATCTCTTTAGTTCTATGATGACCTATGATGACTGTGAGCATTCTATGATCACTCTAAGCTCTAAATGACCACTGTGAGCTATGTCCACTATGTGATCTCTGTAACAACTATGAGCTATGATAACTGTGAGCTCTTATTGTCTATTATGAGATATCTATGTCCAATACGATCCATGATTTATGGCCATTGTGAGTAATGACCATTGTGAAGACTCTAAGCCAACTATGGGCTATCAACACTGTGAGCTCTCTATGACCACTGTGAACTATGACCAACATGAGCCCTCTATGGCAACTATGAGTTAAGACCACTGTGAGCTCTCTATGATCACTATAAGCTATGAACACTGTGAGCTCTCTATGGCCACTATGAACTATGACCACTGGGAGGTCTCTATTTCTACCATGAGGTGTGATCCCCCTATGGCTACTATGTCCTCTCTATGATCACGATGAGCTATCACTGCTATGAGATCTCTGAGACCTCTTTCATCTATGAGCACTGTGAGCTCTCTATGACAATTGTGAGCTCAGAATAAGCACCGTGATTTATGATTTATGACCACCATGACCTCTTCATGGCCACTATGAGCTATGACCACTGTGAGCTCTTCAATACTTCTATGAGCTATGAGTACTGTGAGCTCTCTATGTCCATTATGAGCTCTCTATGACCACTGTGAGGTATGGCCACTGTGAGATCTCTAACACCACTGTGAGCTCTCTATGATCTCTGTGATATATAACTACTGTGAGCTCTCTTTGACCATGGAGAACTTTCTATGGGTATATCATCTATGACTACTCTGAGCTCTCTATGATGACTATAAGCTAAGTCCACTGTGAGCTTTGTATCACCACTGGGAGCTATCTACGGCCAGTATAACGTCTCTATGACCATTATGAGCTGTGACCACTGTAACCTCTCTATGACCATTGTGTGCTCTCTATGACCAATGTGAGCTATTAGCACTATGAACTCTCTATGATCATTGTGAGCCATGACCACAGTTAACTCTCAATTACCTCTGTGATCTATGAGCACTATGAGTTGTCTATGATGACTGTGACCTCCCTATTACCATTCACTATGATCTCTCTATGACCACTATTAGCTAAGAACACTGTATGATCTCTATGACCATTATGAGCTATGACCACTGTGAGCACTAATTGTCCACTCTGAACTCTCTATGATCACTGTGAGGTATAACCACTGTGAGGTCTCTAAGACTACTGTGAGCTCTCTATGACTCCTGTGAGCTATAAACACTGTGAGCTCTCTGTGACCATGGTGAGCTCTCTATGAGCATTATCATCTATGACCACTGTGAGTTCTCTGTGATCACTATGAGCTATGACACTGTGAGCTCTTTATGCCAACTATTAACTTTGACTACTGTGAGCTCTCTATGTCCATTATGACTCCCTATACTATGAACTATGACAACTGTGAGCCCTCTATTACCATTTTGAGCTCTCTATGAGCATTATCATCTATGATGGCTGTGAGTTCTCTTTTACCACTATGAGTTCTCTATGACCACTGTGAGCACTCTATAAACACTGTGATCTATGACCACAGTTAACTCTTTATCACCACTAATAACTATGACCATTGTGAGCACTTTATGATGATTACAAGTTCTCTATGACCAGTGTGGGCTCTCTATGTCCATCATGAGCTCCCTATGACTACTATGTGCTATGACCACTGTGAGTTCTGTATCACCACTGGGAGCTCTCCATGGCCAATATAAAATCTCTATGACCACTATGAGCTATGACCACTGTGAACACTTATTGTCCATTATGCGATCTCTATGACAACTGAGGGCTATGACCATTGTGAGTTCTCTATGTTCACTATGAGCTATGACCAATGTGAGTTCTCTATGGCCACTGGGAGCTGCCTATTACCCCTATGATCTCTGTGAACACTATCAGTAATCTAAGACTTCTGTGAGCTATGGTCACTGTGAGCTCTATATGAAAACTGTGAGCTATCTATGACCACTTTGGGCTCTCTATGATCACTGTGAGCTCTCTCTGGGTACTATGACCTATGATGTGAGCTTTCCACAACCACTAAGAACTGTGACCACTGTGAGCTCTTCATGACTGTTATGAGCCTTGAGCCCTGAAAGCTGTCTGTGTGCATTATGAGCTCTCTATGACCAATGTGATCTATGACCACAATAAGTGCTACATGACCACTGTAAACTGTACCTGACCCCTGTGAGCTTTGACCACTCAAAGCTATCTATAATGACTATGAGCTATGCCCACTATAAGCTCTTTATGACTACTGTGAGCAATAATCATTAAGAGCTCTCAATGACATCTGTGAGCTATTACAACTATGCATACTCTATCACAACTGTGAGCTCTCTATGACCACTGTGAGCTTTCTATGATCATTGTGAGTTATGACCACTGTGAGCTCTCTAGGACCACCATGATCTATGACCATTGTGTACTCTCTATGACCACAATGAGCTATGACCACTGTGAGCAATCTATGACTAGTGTGAGCTATATATAAGCTATGACCGCTGTGAGCTCTCATTATTGCTATGACCATTATGAACTATGACAACTGTGAGCTTTGTATGACAATTGTGAGCTCTCTATGACCACTGTGACCTCTCTATGACCACTATGAGCTATCTATGATCCCTATCAGCAAAGATAAGTGTGAGCACTCTTAACCAATATGATATCTATATAACCACTGTGAGCTGTCTATGAGCACTATGACTTATGACCACTGTGAGTTTTCTGTGACCACTATGAGCAATGACACCTATGAGCTTTCAATGACCTCTATGAATTATGATTGTTATGTGAACTCTCTATGACCACTGTGATCTCTCTATCACAATCATGACCTATGACTATTCTGTGATCTCTATGTATACTATGATCTATGACTACTCTGAGTTCTTATTGTCCAATATGAGCCCTCTATGACCACTGAGAGCTGCGACCACTGTGAGACTTCTATGACCAGTTTGATCTATGACCACTGTGGACTCTCTATGACCACTGTTAGCTCCCTTTGAAGAGTCTGAGCTCTCTATGAGCACTATTAAATATGAACACTGTGAGCTCTCTATGACCACTATGAGCTATGACCACTGTGAGTTCTCTAAGATTTTTATGAGCTTTTCATGACCACTATGACCGATGTATGTCCACTATGAGTACTCTATAACCTTATGAGCACTTAGTACAACTATGATCTATGATCATTGTGAGTTCTTTATGACTTTGAACTCTCTCTGAGCACTATAACCTATGATAACTGGAGCTCCCTATGACCACTGTGAATTCTCTGTCACCACAATGTGCTGTTTGTGTCCACTATGAGCTATGGCCACTGTGAGCCCTCTATAACCACTATGAGGTATCACCGCTAGGAACTTTCTATGGCCCACTATACGCTGTCTATGTAGACTATGAGCTATGACTACTGTGAGCGCTCTATAAGGATTTTGCAGTCCGCCTGCATGGTTGCTGATAAATGACCATTACACAGCTTAAGGGAACAAGGAGTTTATTTTCTTATGACAGTCCAGTTACAGTTCATAGTCCAGCTTGAAAGGAGAGCATGCACCAACACCAGGGCTGAGGGAACTGGCCACACCATCATTGCATAATGGCTGAGAGATGGACAATCCTTACTTGCCAGACAGGCATGTCTGGCCAAGTATACAAAAGGATGCCCATTCTCTCAACCAGCTCTCTGATTTATCCACGGCCTAATCCCACCCACCATGGGCTGGGTCTTCTCTACCACCTGGACAATCTCCTTCAGGTTTGCTCTGGGCTTAACCATCAACTCTCTACAACTGTGCCCAGAGCTCAAACCCTCAACAGTCAAGTTGACACTTGTGCTTAACTATGACAAAGGACTATGTTCTATGACCAGTGTTAGCTCTCTATCACCACTGCGACCTATGAATATTTTGAGCTATCTATGATATTGTGATTTCTCTATGATCACTGTGAGCTATAATCACTTTGAGCGCTCTATAACTACTATGAGCTATGACCCCTATGTCATCTCTATAACTATTATGAGTTATGATTGCTTTGAAATCTTATTCTCCATTATGAGCTCTCTATGAGCACTATGAGCTCTCTAGCACTACTATAATCTAGTACTACTCTGAACTGTTTGTAATCACTATGAGCTATGAACATTGTGAGCTCTCTATGTCCACTGTGAGCTATACCCACTGTGAGCTCTCTATGACATTACAAGCTCTCTAAGTCCTCTGTGAGCTATGATCAATATGAGCTCTCAATAACCTCTGTGTGGGGCTGGAGCGGTGGCTCAGGGGTTAAGCCTCCGCCTTGCAGGCAGAAGGTCCTGAGTTCGGATCCCAGATCCCATGTATAGACGCCGGGCGGAAGCAGGGGCGGCCTGCGCTTCTGGTCCTGGTGGGCGGAGCCTGTGAATTCCGGGGCAGAAGGAGGTGGAGGCGTCCATGGTGGTTCCCGAATTCGTCCGTGGTTCTACACATACACAGACACACACACGCGCGCACACACACACACACACACACGCACACATACACACGCACATGCACACAGTTGAATAAAATAATAATAATAATAATAAAATTAAAAAAAAAAGAAAAAGAAAAAAATAACCTCTGTGTGCTGTAAGAACTATGAGTTCCAGTTACACTGTGAGCTCTCTATGACTACTTCAATCAAAGTCTCTATGACCACTCTGAGCTCTCAGTGACTGAGGTGTCCACTCACCCATGGCATGGTATGTTTCAGCCCACTCACACACTCATTCACACGATTGCGCAGCCTGCTGCTGTGATGCAAGATCAGCTGTCCCTGCCTCCGCCTCAACTTCCCAGAGACTCGACAATGGGACAGGGAGTTTGCCAGGGCAAAAACTTCAAGTTTATTGGGGGGAGAAAAGGAACTTATATACGCAAATAACCCCAGAGCTGGAAATGGGCAGCCAATTGTGTCAAAGATCAAGACAACTTTCAGGTGCTAATGGTCAGGTTCAATGCCACTCAGCACAGGAGGCAGGTAGATATCTACAAGCCAATCAGGGCTCTCTGCAATGTGATCAAGGTATGCCCAAGACCCTTGCCCTCAGTGCCATATTTAGTCCCATATGCTTGGCCATTCCCTGGGGCAAATCCTGGGTGGGCCCAACATCTCCCCCTTTTTGTTTTAGCAGAGACTATATTTTACAATTAATTATACATATGTCCAATGTCCCATCAGTCTCAGTGTGAGTTTCCACTGTTATCCTGTTCCAGTTGGTCTTCTCAGTCAGGCAGGTTGGCATCAGCACCAGGCATGGCAGCAAGTGTCCTGGGGAAGTCATATGTGGCTCACACAGGCAATACAGGCCTGCCTGGTCTGTCACTAGATCAAGGCCTCACAAGCCTCCAAGCTTGAATCGTGTCTCTGGGGGGGCCATGGCATGGATGTCTGTAGCATGGTCTTGTAGATGGAGTGCTGCTGAGAGATGCACTAAGGAAACACTTAAGTGATATAATTATTAAAAGAACAATTTTTACTAGATGTTAGGTCAAACCTGGATTGACTCCACCTTGGTTTAGGCAAGGTATAAATTAAATCCTCTTGAGTTAAGTCAGGCCTATAATAATTATAGTTAAAATTTTCTTAGAGCATACTGTGGATAGTTTCCTGACGGAAAGTTCGGTGGATAAGTTTCCCAGTGTCTTTGGGGTCTCAATTTAAGTTGCCCTTTTTTGAAAATTTAAAATTTAAAACGTTGATGGTAAATAATGCCAACCTAGCTTTTGGTGTGGGCTTACTCCCCCTTTTTGTTTTTAAAAGTGGACCTATAATTTGGTTGTGTATGAGGTCATCTAGCAGAGGGGGATGTCTTTTTTGGAATTTTAAATACTTTCAAAGACCTTGAGACACCTATCCCAGCATGGCTGTTCTAAATCTGCCTAGTTTACCTAGCCTATTGGAGGATCCAGACTGCTCAGAGGATAAGGGCCGATGACCGTTCTTTAACTGCTTCCTGCTGAGATGGGGCATTGAGAGTGAGAGAGCCTGGTATCCCCATCTAACAAGCGCTGGGATATGTCTCTATTACTTTTTAAAAATTTTTTTATTTTATTATTTATTCAATTGTGCGTGTATGCATGTGTGCGTCTGTGTGTATGTATATGTGTGTGTGTAGAATCACAGACGAATTCGGGAACCACCATGAATGCCTTCACCTCCTTCTTGTTTACTCTGCCCTGGGATTCACAGGCTCCGCCCTGGCAGGACTGGTAATGCAGGCCGCCCCTACTTCCACCCGGTGTCTATACGTGGGGTCTAGGATCCAAACTCAGGACCTTCTGCCTGCAAGGCAGAGGCTTAACCCCTGGGCCACCTCTCCAGCCCCATGTCTCTATTACTTTAAGATCCCTATAAGAGAGAAAACGCAAGTTAAACTTTTAAGATCTACATGAGGATTAAACCCTTAACTAGGAAGGCACATGGGATAAAACAAACAGACTCAGTATTCTTGCTGTGGGTACAGGCAAAAGTGAGTAAAGAAAATCTATTACCTCACCTGGAATAACACTGTCTGAGATGCACTTTAGTGAAAAACTAAGAATTAATCGGGCTGGAGAGAGGGCTCAGAGGTAAAGTCTCCACCTTGCCGGTGAGAAGGTCCTGAGTTTGGATCCTAGACCCAACGTGTAGATGCCAGGCAGAAGTGGGGGCAGCCTGTGTTTCTGGTCCTGGTAGGGCAGAGCCTGTGAATCCCAGGGCATAGTGAACAAGGAGGAGAAGGAAGCGTCCATACACACACACACATACACACACACACACACACACACACACACACAATTGAATAAATAATAAAAAAAATTAAGAATTAATCTACATACTGAAGATATTATTTCTTTGGCACCTGCGAATCTCCATGATCATATCTTAAAACCTGTTTAAAACCATGTGAACTGCCTATTTTGTTAAACGAGGGAATGTCTAAAAGCAACATTGTGAGTGACTGATAAATCTGTCATTTTCTTGATCATTAACATTTTAGTAAAATCAAAGATTGACAAAAGCCCAGGAAAGAAGTTGAGCACTGGAATTTTGTGCTCTCTAGTCTAGAAACAAAGAGGCTTCCCATTTGCATGTTAAACCCAAGGTTCTCATGAGATGCTCAACCTGGCATTTTGGGCCTTCTTTTTTTTTTTTTTTCCACTGGATATCAGAGTCAAACTCCTTTTTCCCATTGGAGGGAAGCTAAGAGCTTCAGGCCATTTCATTAGTCTCCACCAGAGATCTCGACCCCTGGGTCCTGGGGTTCAGGGGACGATCTTCCTCTAGTGGAAATTCCCATGTTTGGGACATAAGCCACATGAAAGCTTTCTGTGTTTACAACCATCTCAAAGCACCCAGTCTGGTCATATTCAAAAACATCTTTTTTTATCTCTCCCCTGTTGGAAGGGGTCCTGGTTTGTATGCTTCGGGGTGCCTTTTAATTTTTTACCTATCTCCTTAGGCAAATATCAAGTTTTCATTTCTTTGTTTTGTGGCTCTTTCTCTTTTCTTTCCTTTCTCCACATTAAACCCAGCAATTAGAATTAATTTGAACCCACTCTAGGTTGCATGTTATTACCATGGAAATGCAGAACTGGCCCAATAGAATCCCATGGCTCCAAGGGATCACATTGTGGGGAGCACAGATGTAATAGGTTCCCCACCTCAGACCTACATTCACTCATACATTCACACAGAAGTCAAGACTATTTTTTTAGATTTTAAAGGTGCCCTTTTTTCATTCCTCTCCCAGGAGGAACCTGTTTGCTTTTACTGTGAGATCCAGGATTCAAATTACAGCCAAGACAGCATCTGGTGGGTGGAGTCCCCCCCCAGCAAGCCCTGCCTGGGTGGCTGCAGACCCTAGCTTCAGACCTTCCCTAGGGCCAGGAAAGCTATAGGCAAACCTAGCCCCATGGATAAGCTTCCTGTTGTCCTTGAGAAGTTGGGATTCTATGAGTAATCAAATTCCTGCTTAATCAAAACAGACAATTGAAATACATTTGAATATGTGAAGCTTAATTCTTAATCTCCATCCCCCGAGGCTCAATGTCTTCTCTGTAGCATAGAAAAAGCGCATTGTGTAACATTTTCCTTTAACCATTTCTAGTTCTTAATCTTTTCATAAGCCCAACATTCCATAAACCTTTATAGCATACTTTAACACTCTTTTAAGCAACCAACTCAAACCTCCTGTACACATTTTAATTTTTAAGTGAAATTTCTTATCCTATAAACCTTATTTAAAACCTTATATACATTCAAGTACCATACATATTTTCTCTATGTTTTCTTTATCCTCCTTGATAGTTTTACACATGTGAAAACAACCTTCCCTAGGTAAAAAGACAATATTATCTCTTGTGAGAAGCTTTATGAAAATCAAGATATTTTAATCAATACATACTTAGGCCTTTTGATGGTAATATTTAAATGTGCACTTGCATTTAAATTGGGCATGCCAAATAATGAACAAAGTCAAAACCAAAATGTGATTCTAAGTGTGCAATAACCTAAAGTGGCCACATAAAACACACATATTTACAGGAATTCAAATAGACAAATAAGTCAGAACCTTTTAACTATCATCCCAGGCAATGTACAGAGAGAAGTTCTCACCCATCTGCATAGGTAACTTGAGAGATTTGTATATCAGCCCCCCCCCAGAACTCCCCGCTCTAGCCTGCTGGAGGCCTGTTTGCTGCAGATTTGGGATAGGTTTCTGTGAAGGTGCATGGGAGGGTTTTTTTCTGAACCATTTCCACCCCCTTTCCCCTTGCATTCTCTTTCCCAGCAGCCATTTTTCCACCCCACCCCCACCTCTTTCCCCTGTTGGGATGAGTGGGCAGACCTTCCCACAAGCATTTTGCTCTGCATATGTGTGTGGTCTTGGTGCCCCAGCTATGGCTGCCATCGCTTGTCACAGCCTTGTTTTTGTGAACCTCCGCTCCAGTGTGAACTACCTCAGTGCCCTGGGTAGCTTCCCCCCCTCCCCGGGGCTCCACCCCCGGTCCCGCCCAGCTCTGCACCCCTGCAGCTCATCAGCTGAGCCCCCTGCAGGGTGTCCAGGGCTTGTTGACTCCAAGCCCCCGGAGCTGAGCTGTGAGTTCAGGGTGGCACTTGCTCCTGGGGCGCCTCCCCACCCCCGAGTCTGCAGCCCGGAAGTTGCGGGGGAGGGGGGGACTAGAAACCACAGCTCTGGCTCCTCCCTCTCTACCTGCTCCACCTGCAGGCCCTAGGATAGGTCAGGAGGGAAAGCTCTCTTGAGTGCGGCCACCACGGAATGAAAATCCAAAGGCAATCTCTAAAATTTTCTCCTTGCTCTCTGGCTAGATTCTGTATTTTATTCCACATGTCCTATGAGTAAAATGTTTGACGTTCTCTCCCTTTACACCGCACCCCGCTCCGCCAGTCGGGACGCGCCCGGTCCAGCCGGGCCTCACCCCGCCCTAGGACCCAAGGTCAGCCCACAGGGACTCGGCTCCGACTCCCACCATCCAGTCGGAGCCACGCGGGGGCCGAGGGACGAGGAGGACCTCCCCCTGTGCCCGGGCCCCGCCCCAGCTGCCCTCGGGTTAAATAGCTGGACGCCGACGCCCCCATCCTCCCTTTACACCCCACCCCGATCCGCCGGTCAGGACGCGCGCGCGGTCCAGCCGGGCCTGACCCCGCACCCTAGGTAAGTCTCCGCCCGCGTCTGCCCACCAGGACCCCAGGCCAAATAATTCAATTTAGTGAAATTGAGAGATCTTAAGAGTTAAAATGACAATGCCAAAGTCAAAGTGCAAATCCATGAGAAGCAACACTCAAGTAAACAAAATTCCCACTGAAGAAATTAATCCCACAATGTTAGACTCCAACAAGAACAAACCCGCAGAAAAAAGCCAAGAAAGCCTCACCCAGAATAAAGTCTTTCAAAATATGATCATTACCATGTTCAGTACTATGAAAGAGGAAATCAGGGAGGAATTACATAATCGAATCAATCGCTTTGAAGAAGAACACAACAGACATCTGGAGGAGTTGAGAAAAACAGTGGAAGAAACAAAAAGTGGCATAGAGCAGTTAAAACAAACTCAAGCAGTTTAAAACTGAGCTAAAAGACAAGTTTTCAACCCAGAATGCCACAGAGTCTTATCAACAGAACTAACGAAGCAGAAAACAGAATTTCAGACCTTGAAGATAAAGTGGGAGTACTAACCAGCTCAATGGAAGAGGTTGTTAAAGCCAAAAAGATACTTGAGAGAAATATCCAAGAGATATGGGACACCCTGAAGAAACCTAACGTGCGTATTCATGGAATACCAGAGCAAGAATCTCAAAATACCACCCCTGAGGAAATTTTTCAAACAATCATCAAGGAAAACTTTCCTCATCTAAAAAAACAGAGGCCCATCCATATACAAGAGGCATTCCGCACCCCAAACAGATACGACCAAAACAGAAGCACGCCCCGGCAAATAATAGTTAAAACACTCCACATTCAAGATAAAGAACTGGTGCTGAGAGCTTCAAGGGAGAAAAAACAAGTCACTTTTAAAGGTAAACCTATTAAAATAACAAATGACTTCTCAGTCGAAACAGTAAAAACAAGAAGAGCTTGGAGAGATATACTTCAAGTATTGAATGAGCAAAAATGTCAACCCAGGCTGATTTACCCTGCAAAACTATCTGTCATGATCGAGGGAGAAAGATAAATTTTCCAGCACAAAGACAACTTTAAGGGATACATGGCCACCAAACCAGGCCTTCAAAAAATGCTAGAAATGATACTCAAGCGTGAAGAAAAAAACAGGCATATCCAGGAGAACAGAAGGCAAAGATAACACCATTAAAGGCGAAGCAATGTACTTACAAAAGCTACTAAACATGATAAATATCTGGAATTAATAGTTTCTCCATTATAACACTAAATGTTAATGGACTCAATTCACCGATCAAGAGACACAGATTACAAACTTGGATTAACAATCACAATCCATCAATCTGCTGCCTGCAGGAAACCCATCTCACCACAAAAGATAGGCACGCTCTAAAAATAAAAGGCTGGTCAACAATTCTACAAGCAAATGGAAGCAGAAAACAGGCAGGGGTAGCCATTATGCTATCAAACAAAGTGGACTAAACCAAAGAAAATTATAAGAGACACGGATGGATATTACATTTTAATCACAGGTACAATTCACCAGAAAGACTTCACAATACTGAACATATATGCACCCAATACGGGCCCATCCACATTCATTAAGAAAACCCTACAGCGTCTAAAGCAAGAAATCAACCCCCAAACGATAATTCTTGGGGACTTCAACACCGCCCTCTCAACATGGGATAGATCAACAGGTCAAAAGCTTAACAGAGATACTTTGGAACTTAATCAAACCCTGAAAGAAATGGACCTTACAGATCTCCATCGAACTTATCACCCACGCACCAAAGAATACACATTTTTCTCAGCAGCACACGGAACTTTCTCCAAAATAGATCACATATTGGGCCACAAAATGAATCTACACATATACAAGAAAGTTGAAAATCTAACCTGTGCCCTATCAGAGCACCACGGCCTAAAGCTGGACATCCACAACACATCAAACAAGAGAAAATACACTAACTCCTGGAAACTTAACACTACGATGCTGAATAAGAACTGGATTCAGGAAGAAATTGAAAAGGAAATTCAAGATTTCCTGAAAGTTAATGATAACGAAAATACAACTTACCAAAATCTCTGGGACACAATGAAAGCTTTTCTAAGAGGTAAATTCATAGCTCTTAATGCTTATGTCAAAAAAATGGAAACATCAGAAATAAACAACAATGCAGCTTAAAGCTTTAGAGAAACTAGAGCAATCTGATCCCAAAAGTAGTAGAAGAAAGGAGATTAGCAAAATAAGGGGAGAAATATCTGAAATCGAGATTAAGAAAGCGATAGAAAAAAATCAACCAGTCAAAAAGCTGGTTCTTTGAAAAAAATCAACAAGATTGATACACCCCTAGCTAAACTAACCAAAAGCAAGAGAGAGAAAATCCAAATTAACAAAATTAGAAATGAACATGGAGTTATCACTACTGATACTCAAGAAATCCAGAGAATTATAACATCATATTTCAAAAACTTATACTCTGTGAAGTTTGACAACACAAAAAAGATGGATGAATTTCTAAGTAAACACAACTTACCTAAATTGAACCAGGAAGTTGTGAATTATTTGAATAGTCCTATAACATATAAGGAAATTGAGGAAGTAATCTCAAATCTTCCCACCAAAAAATGTCCTGGACCAGATGGATTCAGCACAGAGTTCTACCAGACTTTTAAGGAGTTAATAACACCAATACTCCTTAAACTGTTCCATCAAACAGCAAAGGAAGGAACACTACCAAATTCCTTCTGTGAAGCTAATATCGTTTTAATCCCAAAATCTAATAAAGATTCACTTAAAAAAGAAAACTATAGGCCGATCTCCCTGATGAACACAGACGCAAAGATTTTCAACAAAGTCTTAGCAAATCGGATTCAAAAACATATTAAAAAGATCATTCATGGGGACCAAATAGGCTTCATCCCCGGCACACAAGGTTGGTTCACCATACGCAAATCAATAAATGTAATTCATCATGTTAACCAGTCCAAAGTCCAAGACCACGTGATACTCTCGATAGATGCAGAAAAAGCTTTTGACCAGATCCAACAGCCTTTTATGATCAAAACGCTAGAGACAGTGGGAATGGAAGGAAACTTTATCAATATAATAAAAGCTATATACAACAAGCCAACAGCAAGGATTATGCTCAATGGGGAACAATTGGAAGCATTCCCACTTCGATCAGGAACTAGACAAGGCTGTCCACTCTCACCACTTCTATTCAATATTGTACTTGAAGTCTTAGCTGAAGCCATAAGACAAGAAAGGGACATAAGAGGGATTCAAATCAGCAAGGAAGACGTCAAGCTATCCCTCTTTGCAGATGACATGATCTTATACCTGAGTGATCCCAAAAACTCCACCAGGAAGCTCCTGGAACTAATTGAGAAGTTCAGCAGGGTGGCAGGATACAAAATAAATGTGCAAAACTCAGAGGCCTTCCTATATGCCCAGAATGAAAGAAGTGAAAAAGCCTTGAGAGAAACAATCCCATTTACTATAGCCCCTAAAAAATGAAATACCTTGGTATAAACCTAACTAAGGAGGTAAAAGACCTTTACAATGAAAACTTTAAAACCCTCAAGAAAGAAATAGCAGAAGACACCAGAAGGTGGAAAGACCTCCCTTATTCCTGGATTGGCAGAATCAATATCGTAAAAATGACCATCCTACCAAAGGTAATATACAGAGTCAATGCTATACCAATCAAAATCCCAAAGCAATTCTTCAAAGAAGTTGACCAAACAATCTCAAAGTTCATATGGAGTCATAAAAGACCCAGGATAGCAAAAACAATCCTGAGTAACAAAAACACAGCTGGAGGTATTGCCATACCAAACCTTAGTCTATACTACAAATTCATAGTTATAAAGACAGCCTAGTACTGGCTCCAAAATAGACACACAGATCAGTGGATAAGGATTGAAGACCCAGATATAAGCCCACAAAGTTACAGCCATTTGGTCTTTGACAAAGGGGCCCAAAGAATCCAATGGAAAAAGCACAGCATCTTCAACAAATGGTGCTGGCAAAACTGGATCTCCACATGCAGAAGATTAAAGCTGGACCCGTACTTGTCACCATGTACAAGACTTAATTCCAAATGGATCAAGGACCTTGATATCAGGCCAGAGACTATAAAATCCATAGTTGAAAGGATAGGGAACTCTCTCGAGCTGATTGGGCTAGGCCAACAGTTCCTAAACAGACATCCAATGGCACAGTCACTGCTACCAACTCTCAACAGTTGGGATCTTGTGAAATTAAAGAGCTTCTGTTCAGGTAAAGAGATTGTAACACAAGCTCAAAGGCAACCCACAGAATGGGAGAAAATCTTCACTAACCACACATCTGATAGAACTCTGCTGTCCAGAGTGCACAAAGAACTTAGAAAACTAAACACCAAGGAAACCAATGGCCCAATTAAAAAATGGGCCCTGGAACTTAAAAGAAACTTTACCAGGGATGAAATTAAAATGTCTAACAAATATTTGAAAAAAATGCTCCACTTCCTTAGCCATCAGGGCTAAGGGAAATGCAAATCAAAACTTCCCTGAGATATCATCTCATCCCGGTCAGGATGGCAAAAATCCACAATACAAACAACAACAAATGTTGGAGAGGATGTGGAGAGAGGGGAACTCTCCTACATTGCTGGTGGGAATACAGGCTCATACAGCCACTCTAGCGAGCCGTCTGGAGATTCTTAAAGAAATTAAAGATTGAAATGCCATATGACCCTGCTATTCCACTTTTGGGAATAACCCCCCATACAGCAGAGGTTCACCTCGATAGCACAAGCACGACCATGTTCATAGCAGCACTGTTTACAATAGCAAAGTCATGGAATCAGCCCAAATGTCCAACAGTTGACGAGTGGATAAGGAAACTGTGGTACATTTAAACAATGGCGTACTACTCAGCCATCAAAAATGATGAATTATTGGAATTTGCCGGGAAATGGATGTCATTATAAACAATTATATTAAGCGAAGTATCCCAGACCCAGAAAATTAAGCGCCGTATGTACTCCCTAATAGGTGTCTCCTAGTACCAAACCCACCCAGCCCACCTAGAGACAGTAATTGCAAGGATTATGAACAGGAGGAATGGGGTAGGAGGGCCACACTAGAAACAAGGAGAGAAGGGACCATGTTACAGCAGGGAAAATAGGCCTCCACCAAGGACCCAAATAAGTAATGAGACATCTGATTAAGTTCACAGACTTTTGTTCCTGATCATTTACTACTGAGGGGGTGTGATCTCACCAGAAGAGGAGGGCATATAGTCTGGCAGATAAAAAGTAACCATTTTGCAAATGGGTGATAGACCCCTCCCTTACTGTGGTTTCCCACTTTTATTACATCTACCTTTGAATGTGCTTTTATCACAAGACTCTAACAGCTTTTTGTCTCTGGCCAGGGGGTAACATACAATGCCCACCAGGATGGAGTGAAGGGCATTGCAGGAGCAGCAAAACTGCAAAAGAAAATCAACAAACCACAATCCAGAACTTCAGAGACTCTATATCAACCACCTAGAACTAGGCCAGCTTAGTCTCTCCCCATCTTGAAGCTCAGGGAAATTTGCGGAAGAGGGGGCGGTAAGAGTGTAAGAGCAAAAGTATGGGAGGAGCAATGATATATAAGATACTCTATACTAGTTAGGGCTGAAGCAATCATAATTGGACTTTGCATGCCCTGCGCATTGTCCAACCCACTGTGGACCTCACAAAGTCTAGCATCTGCTAAAGGCACCAAGAGTCTTGGAGGTAAAGGTTTGGCAGCCACAGCAGTGTTCCTATACCTAAGGGGAACACGGGAAAGGGTTCAGGAAAAGGCCACTGGGTCCTTGTACGTCATTGGAGAGGAGGGCCCAGAGGAAAATCAGACATGCACAAGAAAGGACTCTCTGGGAATTGGGGCGGGAGGCACTGGGGGATGGGGAGGGAGAGAGGTGGGGAGGGAGAGCAGGGGGTACGGGGGGAGGAGGAGGAAAGGAGGGAACTGGTGTACCTAATAAGTTTGTATGAGCTGAAAAAAAATGTCACGAGCTATCATATAAATGACATTTTATTCATAAAATCCAACCCTGCAGTATGTTAATCTATCTTTAAAAAGCTACCTATGGATAGAACTTTCCAGACACAGTTTTCTTGGACATTCCACAATTCTGTAGACTTGATGCCAATTACAACTAATGTAAATGTGAAAAAATTGTTGCAATGAGGCAATACTGTGGCTCTATAGGGTGTTTTGAACTCAAGAATGATATGTATTATATGACCTTCCTTCCTTCCTTCCTTCCTTCCTTCTTTCCTTCCTTCCTTCCTTCTTTCTTTCCTTCTTTCTTCTTTCTTTTTCTATCTTTCTTTCTTTTTCCTAATGAATATTTCAGTTTTCATCATAGATTTTTAATTTACTTGATTAATCGTATTCTATGTGAATTTTGTTTGGCAATGTAAATGATTTTTACGTTTATTTTTAAATCAATTGAATTAATTTTTCCTCCTGCCACTTTAAGCAATCCTGTAACTTTTCTATTTATACAGTCAAGAGTACAGATGCATTTCCATGTTTTATTTCTTTCTTTTTTTATACAATCTAGTATAAGCCCTTCAGAATAGTCTTCATTTTATTTAACTGTGCTTTTGACTTTTAGTATTTGCTTTGAATCTGTTATAGAGTTTTATCTCTCTCCTGAGATAACACTTTTGCTCTTAGCCATTGCCTGATTTTTCCTTTCTGATGATTCCAACACCTGTGTCTATATACATTATTTATGTTGTCTCTGCAGACAATATTTTTGCTTGGCTTTCAGCATGCCTCACAACTTTTTGTTCAGAGCCAATTATATTATAGCAAGGAAATAGATCTTCACAGTAAAGATTTATATCTGTCTTCATCAGAGTTTGGCTCTGTTCACTTTCTATTACTACTTTAGGTATCACCAATCTCGAATTACTTCACTGTTCTTACATCTCTCTCCTTTATCTTTATTTGGGGGGGATGGCTCTGTTTCTTCTATAAATTTACATTTATTTTTATTCTTTTAGACTTTAATACATGAGTATGTTGAATTCATGCTATTTTCAATCCTTAACCCCTAATCTCATCTGTTATTTTTCCCCATAATAACACTTCTTCTTACCTAACTGTCTCCATCCTATTTTCATGTTTTTTTTTTTATATGTGGGCCTTTTGAGTTTTATCTTCATTGTAATCATGAGAAAGTCAGAGCAGAACTTTGTCATTCTCCATGCAATAGGAGTCTTGCACTCTGTTGATTAAGAACCCTGATGATGGAAGAAACAGAATCCAAGTGGCATGCCTTGTGCAGAATAAAGCCTGGTTCTGAAAAAAAAAATGTTTGACGTTCGGTCGAATGGAGCCAACTCATGGGCTGCTTTCTACATCCGGCAATGTGGGGCTCTGGGATTTCAAAACCATGATTCCTTAATACATAGCTCAGTGCTGGTGGCACTGGGTCAATATAAAATGCGTTAGCCATAATCAGAGGCAGGCCTCACCTCGGAATCCTTGATTAGCTTCGTCCAGTTCAGAAATTGCCCCACATTCAGGCGCCAGTTTGTAGTGTCCACTCACCCATGGCATGGCATGTTTCAGCCCACTCACACACTCATTCAAACGATTGCAAAGTCTGCTGTTGTGATGAAATAGCAAGATCAGCTGTCCCCACCTCCACCTCAACTTCCCAGAGACTTGACAACGGGACAGGGAGTTTGCCAGGGCAAAAACCTCAAGTTTATTGGGGGGAGAAAAGAAACTTATATAGACAAAGGACCCCAGGGCTGGAAACAGGCAGTCAATTGTGTCAAAGATCAAGACAACCTTCAGGTGCTAATGGTCAAGTTCAATGCCACCCAACACAGGAGGCAAGTCGATATCTACAAGCCAATCAGGGCTTTCTGCAATGTGATCAGGTTATGTCCAAGACCCTTGCCCTCAGTAGCATCTTTAGTCCCATGTGCTCAGCCATGCCCTGGGGCAAATCCTGGAGAGATCCAACAAATGATGACTATTTGCTTTCAATGACTCAGACTTTGAACTCTCTCTGAGCACTATAACCTATGACAACTGGAGCTCTCTGTGACCACTGTGAGCTATGACTACTGTGTCATCTCTATGACCACTATTAGCTATGATCACTGTGCGCTCTTGTTGTCCATTATAAGCTCCCTATGACAACTGTGAGCTGTGACCACTGTGAGCTTTCTATAACAAGTAGCAGCTATGTCCTCTGTGAGCTCTCTGTGACCACAGAGTTCTCTCTGACCATTATGATATATAACCACTCTGAACTCTCTGTTACCACTATAAGCTACGAACACTGTGAGCTCTCTATGTCCACTGTGAGCTATAACCAATGTGAGTACTGCATGGCCACCATTAGCTCTCTATGAGCACTAGTAGTTATGACCACTGTTAGCACTCTCTGACGACACTGTGATCTCTTTATGATCACTTTGAGCTCAAGCACTCTATGACCACTGTGAGCACTCTATGACCACTGTGAGCTTTCTATGAGCTCTGTGATATATGACCAATGTGAGTTCTGTATGACCACTATGTGCTGTGACCACTGTGAACTTTTTCTGACCACTATGAGCTGTAACCCTCATGTGTTCTGTATGTCCATGATGACTGTCATCTATGATATCTCTACTGTTTGCTATGACCACTGTGAAGTCTTTATGACAATTATGAACTCTCTATGACCACTGTGAGCTCTCAATGACCATATGAGCTATGAGTACTGTGAGCTCTTTATGGCCACTATAAGCTCTCTATGACTGCTCTGAGCTATGACTTCTGTGACTGCTCTATGACCACTATGATCAATAACCACTGTTAACTCTCCACCACTATGGGCTAAGATCAACTTGATTTCTCTATGAAGATTATGAGTTTTCTGTGACCTCTGTAAACTATGACCACTGTGAGCTCTCTATAACCACTATGAGCTATGAAGACTGTGAGATATCTATAACCAATGTGATCTATCTATTACCACTATGAACTATGATCCCTGAGAAATTTCTTTGACCATGATGAGCTCTCTATGAGCACTATGATCTATGATGACTGTGAGCTCTTTATGACCATTGTGAGCTCTTTAGGACAACTTTGTGCTCTTTATGACCACTATAATATATGACCATTATGAGCTCTGTATGACAACTCTGAGCTATGACCACTGTGAGCTCTCTACATCCATTATGAGCTTTCTATGAGCACGGTGGGTCATAAAGACTATGAGCTCCCTAATATCTCTGTGGAATGCGACCACTATGAACTCTTTATTATAACTGTGAGCTCTCTTTGACTACTGTGAATTGTGTATGACCACTTGGAGCTCTCTATCTCATTTGAGATCTCTATGACCACTGTTAGCTCCGTATGACCATTGGGAGTTTTCTATGACCACAGTAAGCTTTCTATGAGCACTATAACCCATGACCAATGTGAATTCTCTATGTCTGTTATGGGCTATGAACACTGTAAGCTCTGCATGACTACTGTGAGCTCGCTGTGAACACTGTGAGCTTTCTATGAGCTCTGTGAATTATGACCAATGTGAGCCTGTATGACCACTATGTCCTGTGACCACTCTGAGCTCATCCTGACCACTATGAGCTATAACCTACATGAGCTCTCTATGACTACTATTTGCTATGACAACTGTGAAATCTTTATGACAACTTAGAGCTCTCTATGACCACTCTGAGCTCTCTATGAACACAATGAACTATGACCACTGTGTGCTCTTTATGATCACTGTGAGATCTCTGTGGCCACTGTGAGCTCTTTATGAGCACTATGAACTATGATATCCTATCTAAGACAACTATGAGTTATGAAGACTCTTAGTTCTTCATGACTACTATGAGCTTTGAGCACTGTCATCTCTCTGTGTCCATTATGAACTCTCTATGTCCACAGTGAGCTATTGCCACTGTGAGCTCTCTATGAATACTGTTAGGTCTCTATGACCCCTGTGAGCTATGACCACCATGAGTGCTATCTAACCACTATGAGTTATGACCACTGTGAGTACTCTGTGACCACGGTGAACTATGACCTCTGTATGATGTGCATGACCACTAAGAGCTATGATCACTTTGAGCTCTAATTGTCTATTATGAGCTCCCTATGACCTCTATATGCTTTAAACACTGTGAGCGCTCTGACCACTATGATCTATGACTATAGTGAGTCCTCTATGACCAGTATATGCCCTCTATGACCACTATGAGCTTTGAGCATGGTGAGTTTTCTATGTCCTTTATGAGCGCTCTATGGCCATCTGTGAGCTATGACCACTGTGAGCTTTCTATGACCCCTGTGAGCTATGAACATTGTGACTTCTCTATGATCAATATGAGTTATGAACACTGTATGATGTCTTTGACCACTATGAACTCTGTATGACTACTATGAGCTGTGAACACTGTGAGCTCTTCATGACCACTGTGAGCTTTGAGCATTGTGTTTTTTATGTCAATTAAGAGCTCTGTATGATCACTGTGATCGATGACCACCATAATCTCTCCAACACAACTATGAGCTATGATAAATTTGAAGTCTCTATTATGATTATGAGTTCTCTATGACCACTGAAAGCTATGACCACTCAGAGATCTCTGTGACCATGATGAACTATGAATATTGTGAGCTCTCTATGAAAATTATGAGTTATGACCACTGTGAGCTCTCTATAAGCACTATGATCTATGACCACCATGAGATCTCTATGACCACTTGAGCTCTGCATGACTACTGTGAGCTCTGTCTTATCAATATGACCTCTTCATGAGCAATATGAGCTATGACCATTGTGACCTATCTATGGCCACTGTATGCTCTCTTTTACCACTGTGAACTTTCTGTGATCACTGTGAACTATGGGCAGTGTGATCTATGACCACCATAAGCTCTCTATGTCCACTAGAGCAATGACCTCTGTGAGCTCTATATGTACATATACATATATGTATATGAGCTCTGTATGGCCACTATGAGCTATAAGCGCTATGACTACTTTGAACTCCCTATGACAACTGTGAGCATTGTATGACCACAATAAGCAATCGGTGATTACTGTGAGCTCTCTATGACCACAGTGAACTCTCTATCATCTCTGTCAGCTCTCTATGACCATGGTCAGCACTCCATAACCACTGAGTTCTCTATGACCACGATGAGCTGTGACCACTGTCAGCTCTCCATGACAATTCTGAACTCTCTACAACAACTACCAACTAAGAACATTGTGATAGCTCTATGACCATTATGAGCTGTTTGTGACCACTGGGAGCTCTCTTGGACAACTGTGAACTCTCTATAATCAGTGGGAGTTCTTTATGATCATAATGTTCTCTCTATAACACAATGAGCTCTATAGTTGCACTGTGAGTTATGACCACTGTGAGCTCTCTATGACAACTTTGAACTTTCCATGACCACTATGAGCTAAGAATACTTTGAGCTCTCTATGACCACAATTATCTCTGACCACAATGAGCTCACTATCAACACTATAAGCTGTGGCCATAGTGACCTCTCTATGACAATTATGAGTTCTCTATGACCACTGTGAGCTCTCTATGACCAATATGTGACCACTGTGAAATCTCTGTGACCATTATGAGTTCTTCAGACTACTATTAACTATGACTACAGTGAGTTCTCTATAACCACAATGAGATCTCAAAGGCCACTGTAACCTCAATGATAACTATCAGCTCTCTATGACCACTGCCATCTCTCTGTGAGCACTTTCATCTATTACCACTGTGAGCTCTATATTACCAGAGAGAGCCGTGGCCACTTTAAGCTTTCAATGTCCTCTGTGAGTTCTCTCTGCCCACTGTGAGCTCTTGATGACAACTGTGACGTGTCTATGAATACACAGAGCTCTCTATGATCAGTGTCACCTCTCTATGACCACTGTCAGGTGTATACGACCATTGTGAGCTTGCCAGGACCACTATAAGATAATGAACATTGTAAGCTCTCTATGATCACTGTGAGCTCTCTATTTCCACTCTGAGCACTCTGACCATTAAGATGTCTCTCTGACAACTATAAGCTATAACGACTATTAACCCTCTATGACCACTGGGAGCTCTCTATGACCACTGTGACCTATGACCACTGTGAGCTATGATCACTATGAGGTTTATGTGTCCACTGTAATTTCTCTATGAAAACTGTGATCTCTCTATGAGCACTATAACCTCTGTATGACCACTTTGAACTTTCACCATTGTGAGCTCTCTATGACCACTATAAGTTATGACCACTCTGAGCTCTCTTTGACTACTGTGGGCTCTCTATGTGCACTATTATCTATGACAACTGGGAGCTTTCTATGATGACTTCAAACTCTCTATATCCACTGTGAGGTCTGTATGCTGACTCTGAGCATTCTATGACCACTGTGAACTCTCTATGGCTCTTTATGTGAGTAAGAGCTTTCTGTGATGACTGTCAGCTCTGCATGACTGTCAGCACTGTATGACTACTGTAATCTCTATGACCACTATGATCTCTCTATTACTACTGTGAGCTCTGAATGCTATGAGCTGTCTGTGACCACTGTATGCTATGACCACTCCGAGTTCTCTTTGATGACTGTGAGCTTTCTATATTCACAGTGATCTATGACTACTGTGAGCTCTCTATGACAACTATGAGATCACTTTGACCACTGTGAATTATGACCACTGTGAGCTATGATGAATATGAGCTCTCTATGATGAAAGTGATCTCTCTATGACCATTATGACTTCTCTATGACCACTGTGAACTATGACAATTGTCAGATCTCTATGACAACTATGAGATTGCTATGGCCACTGTGAGTACTCTAAGACCATTATGAACTATGGGCCTTGTGAATTATCTATGACCATTGGAAGCACTCTGTGACAACTATGAACTCCCTATGACTACTATGAGCTATGACCACTATGAGCTCTCATTGTCCATTATTTGCTCTCTATAACCACTTTTAAACCTTGTGTTTTAAACCTTGTGACCTATCTATGATCACTATGAGCTCTAAAGACCACTATGAGTTATAACCACTGTATGCTCTCAGGACAACTATGGTCTGTGACCACTGTGAGCTCTCTATCAACATTATGAGTTATGACCACTTTGAATTCTCTATAACAATTATGAGTTCTCTATGACCACTGTGAACTATCTGTGACCTCTATGAGGTCTTTATGAGAACTACAAGCTCTCTGGCCACTGTGAACTCAATTTGACCATTTTGAGATTCCTATGACCATTGTGAGTGTCATAATTGGACACAGGTGTCAACCTGACTGTTGAGGGTTTGACTTCTGGGCACATTTGTAGAGAATCAGTGGTTGAATTAAGCCCAGAACAAACCTGCAGGAGATTGTCTAGCTGCTAGAGAAGGCCCTGCCCACAGTAGGTGGCATTAGGCCCTGAAATAAATCACAGAGAGCTGGTTGAGAGAGTTGGCATCCTTCTGTTCACTTGGTCAGACATGCTGGTCGGGCAAGTAAGGATTATCCATCTCTCAGCTGTTATGTGGTGTTGGTGTGGCCAGTTCCCTTGGCTTGGTTGTTGGTGTATACTCCTAGCCAAGCTGGACTGAAAACTGTAACCAGGAATTGTAAGAGAAAATAAACCCTCATTCCCTTAAGCTGTTTGCTGGTCACTTATCAGCAACCATACAGGCAGACTGCAACAGTGAGCTCTCTATGTCAATTGTGAGCATTCGATAACCCCTGTGAGTTCCCTATAACAACAATGAGCTGTGATCATAGTGAACTCTATCTGATCACTGTCAGTTCTCTGTAAACAATTTCAGCTCTCTATAAGCACTGTGAGTGCTCTCTGACCACTATGAGCACTATGAGCTTTCTATTAACATTGTGAACATAATATGATCACTATGAGCTTATTTTGACCATTGTGACCTCTCTATGACCACTGTGAGCTCTCTGTGACCAATACAAACTCTATAACCACGATAATCTCATTTGAACACTGTGAGTTCTCAATGAGCATTATGATCTATAGCCACTGTGAGTGCTCTATGACCACTGTGAACTTACTTTGACCTCTATGACCTCTCTATGACCACTGTGAGCTCTTCATGACCTGTCAGCTCTCTATGAACACTGTGAGCTTTCTGTGACCACTGTGAGCTCACCTCGACCACTGTGAGCTTGTTATGACCACTGTGAGCACTCTATAACCACTGCCAGCTCTCTATGAACACTGTCAGCCTCTATGACCACTGTGCGAGCTCTCTGACAACTATGAGCTGAGCATTATGAATTCTCTATGACCATTGTAAGCATAGAAAGACCACTATAAGCTTTTTATGACCACTAAGAGCTGTGACCACTATAAGGTATCAAAAACAATTTTGAGCTCACTGTGACCACTGTGAGCTCTGTATAAAAGCTATATTGAACTCTGTATTACAACTGTGAGCTCCCTATGACAGGTGAGAGGTCTTTATGATCATAATGGGCTGTCTGTAGCCACTATGAGCTCTCTAGGACCACCGTGATCTATGATGACCATAGCTCTCTATGACTCCTGAAAGCCCTCTATGACTACTGTGAAAACTCTCTATGACTACTGTGAGCATTCAATGACAATTATGAGATATCTATGACCATTGTGAGCCCTCTATGAGCACTATGATCTATGACCACCGTGAGCTCTTTGTGACCATGATGAGCTCTCTATGAACTCTTTGAGATCTCTATGACCACTGTGAATTGTCTATGACAATTATGAGCTCTGAATAACAACTATGGGCTATGAGCACTGTGATGCTCTACGATAAATATAAACTAAGACAACTGAAAGCTCTCTAAGACCACTATCAGTCATGACCTCTGTGAGCTCTCTATGGCCACTATGAGCTCTTTGACCACTGTTAGCCATGACCACTATGACCTCTCTATGACTTGTGTAACTTAGGACCACTATGACAACTGTGAGCTCTCTATGATCACTGTGACCTCTATATGACCACTTTGAGGTCTTTGTGACCACTATGATCTCTTTATGACCACTATGAGATATGACCATTATGAACTTTCTATGATCAGTATGAGCTCTCTGTGAACACTGGGAGCTCTCTATGACCCGAGTAGCAGCTCTCTATAAGTGATACCAACTATGAAGACTTACAGCTCTGTATAAACACTATGAGCCACTGTGAACTCTTCATGACCTTTGGGAGCTATGATCACTGTGAGCTCTTATTGTCCATTATGAGCTCTCTATAACCACTGTGAGCCCTGACTAATGTGAATGCTCTATGACCACTGGGAGTTCACTTTGACCACTGTGATCTATAACCACTGTGACCTGTTTATCAACATTGTGAGCTATGACCACATTGAGCTCTTAATAATGATTATGAATTCTCTATGACCACTGTGAGTGCTCTATGAGCACTATAAGCTATGACTAATTTGATCTCTCTATGACCACTTTAATCACTCTATGACCACTGCAATCTCTCTATGATTACTATTACCACGGTTGATCACTATGAGCTATGACCATTGGATTTCACAGTGAGGTTAGGATGTCAATGATGAGGCTGTGTAGTCACACTGAGGCTGTGATATCAAGTGAGAGGCTATTATGTGATGAGGTTGTGATATCACAGTGAGGCTGGGATATCAGTGGTGGTAGACTATGACATCAGAGTTTGGCTGAGATTTCTGTAGTTAGGCTTCGATGTCAGAAGTTAGGCTGATATCAGTGATGAGGCTTAGATGTTCCAGTGAGACTGGAATGTTACTGGTGAGGCTGTGATGCAACAGCTAGACTGTGGTGTCACTGTTAAGATTGTCATGTTACCGTGAGCCTGAGATGTCAGTAATGAGGCTGTGCTGTCCTAGGGAGGCTAGGCAGGATGTCTATGGTGTCACTAATGCTATGATTTCAGAGGATAGCCTGTTATGTCACAGTGAGTCTGTGATGTCAGAGGTGAAGCTATGATGTCAAAGTGGGTTATAATGCCACAGTGAGGCTGTGATATGACTGTGAAGCTGTGATGTCAGTATGAGCTGTGGCATCACAGATGAGCCTGTCCTATCAGTGGTGAGGTTGTGATGTCATAGTGAGGTTGTGATGTCTGTAGTGACTGTGCTTTCACAGGGAAACTATGTCATTGGTGAGGCTGTATTCTCAATGGTGAGGCTCTAATGTCAGAGAGAACTTATTGTGTCAAACTGAGGCTGTGATGTTATAGTGAAGCTATGATTTTAGAGTTGAAGCTTTATGTCATAGTGACACTTTGATGGCACAGTTTGGCTGTGATGTCACAGTGAGGTTGTGATGTCAATAGCGACACTGTGGTGTCACGAGGAGGCTATCATGTTTCAGTGAGCCTGTGAGGTCAGTGGTGAGCCTGTGAGGTCAGTGGTGAGATGGGCAATGATTTCAGAGGTGATCCTGTGAGGTGATAGTGAGGCAGTCATCCCACAGTGAAGCTATAACCTCAGAGGTGGGGCTGTGATGTCACAGTGAGGCTGTGCTGTCAGCAGTGATGCCAAGATATTATAGTGAGCCTGTGATATCAGTGGAGAGACTGTGACATCACAGTGAGGATGTGATTTTGCTGGTTAGGCTGTGATATCAGAATGAGGCTGTTGTGTGTGATGAAAGTATGATGTCACAGTGAGGCTGGCATGTCACTGGTGAGGCTGTGATGGAATTGTGAGGCTTTGATATCACCATGTAGCTGTCTTGACACCATGAGCCCTTGATGGCACAGGGAGTTGGTGATGTCATGGTGGAGGCTGCGAATTCACAATGAGTCTTTGATGTCTGTGGCAAGTTTGATGTCACAATGAGGCTCTAATGTTAGTGGTGATGTGATGTCACATTGAGGCTGTGATGTCACGGTGAGACTGTATCACAGGTGTGTATGTGATGTCACCATGAGACTTTTATGTCAGTGGCAAGGCTGATGTCACAGAGAGTTTTTTTTTTTTTTTTTTTTTTTTTCAGTAGACACTTATTTATTTATTTATTTATTTTTTAATTTTCATGATGAATTCTTAATACTTTATTCAATATCTTCTTAAAAATAATACAAACTTTTTTTTCTTTTTTTTTTTTTTTTTCAGTTGATTTTTTTTTTATTAAAAATTTAATTATACATTTTAAAAATTTTTTACCAGTTCCCTCCCTCCCCCCTCTTCCCCCTCCCCTTCCCCCAGTGCCTCCCCCCCAATTCCCAGAGAGTCCTTTATTGTGTGTGCCTAACTCTCCACTGTGTCCTCCTCTCCGATGACATATAAGGACCCAGTGGCATTTCCATAAGCCCTTTCTCTTGTTCCCCTTAAGCATAAGATCACTACTATGGCTGTCAATCCCTTGCCTCCAGGGGTCTCGGTGCCCTTATCAGATGCTAGACTTTATGAGGGCAACAGTGCGCTGGACATTGCGCAGGGCATGCAAAGTTCCATTATGATTGCTTTGGCCCCAACTATTGTTGAGAATCTTGCAAATCGTTGCTCCTCCCATCCTTTTGCTCTTACAATCTTACCGCCCCCTCTTCCGCAAATGTCCCTGAGCTCCAGGATGGGGAGAGATTAGGCTGTCCTAGTTCTATGTGATTGATATAGAGTCTCTGAAGTTCTGGATTGTGGTTTGTTGATTTTCTTTTGCAGTTTTGCTGCTCCTGCAATTCCCTTCAATCCATTCTGCTGGGCACTGTATGTCACCCCCTGGCCAGAGACAAAAAGCTGTTAAACTGGAGTCTTGTTGTAATAGCACATTCAAGGGTAGATGTAATAAGAGTAGGAAACCTCACTGAGAGAGGGGTCCATCACCCATTTGCAAAATGATTACTTTTTATCTGCTAGACTATATCTGCTAGAGTCACAGAGAGTTTTTGATGTCAGAGTGAGGCTGTGATGTTACTTGTGAAGGTGTGATGTCACAAGAGGCTGGAATGTCAGTGGTGAGAAAGATGTCATAGTGAGTTTTTTATGTCACTGGTGTGGCTCTGATGTCAGTGATGAAACTATTACATGAAAATGACATTGGTGAGGCTGAGATGTCAAAGACTGTGTTGTCACTGGTGTGGTAGTGATGACAGTATTTTGATTAATGTCAGTGGCATGGCTGATGTGGAAGGTGAGTCTGTGCTGTCACTGGTGAGGCTTTGATGTCACAGTGAAGCTGTGATGTCAGTGGTAAGACTGATGCCACAATGAGGCTAAGATGGAACATGTGATTCATTGGGGTCTGTGGGCAGGCTGAGTTCACTGTGAGGCTATGTTGCCATGGTGAGGCTTTGATATCACCATGTGTCTGTGATGTCACCATGAGCCTGTGATGTCACAAGGACTTGGGGATGTCACAGTCGAGGCTGTGAGTTCACAGTGAAACTGTGATGTCAGTGACGAGGCTGATGTTACAGTGAGGCTATGATGTCAGTGGTGATGCTGTGAAGTCACATTAAGGCTGTGACATCATAGTGAGACTGTTGTCACCAGTCATGCCATGATATCACAGTGAGGCTGTGATGTCAGTGGAGCAAGACTATGACATCACAGTGAGTATTAGAGTGGTTAGGCTGTGATATCAGAATGAGATTCATGTTAGTCATGAGGGTATGATGTCACGTGAGGCTTCCATGTCACTGGTGAGGCTGTGATGTCACCTTAAGGCTTTGATGTCACCATTTGCCTGTGGTGTGACTGTGAGCTTGTGATGTCACAGGGAGTTGGTGATGATATGTTTGAAGCTATGAGGTCACAGTGAGACTGTGATGTCTGTGGCAAGGCTATTGGTCACAGTGAAGCTATAATATCAGTAGTGATGCTGTAAGTCACATTGAGGCTGTAATTTCACAGTGAGGCTATGTCAGAAGTGTGTATGTGATGTCACTATGAGGCTATTATGTCAGTGGCAAGGCTGATGTCACAGTGAGTTTGTGATATGACAGTGAGGTTGTGATGTCAGAGATGAGGCTATGATGTCACAGTGAGGGTGTGATGTCTCTGTCAGGTTGCAATGTCACAGTGAAGCTGTTAGGGCCCAGTGTGGCAATGACATCGCAGTGAGACTCTGATGACACAGTGATGTTGTGATGTCACTAGAGAGGTTTGGATGGCACTGTAAGGCTGTGATGTTAGTGGTGAGGTTGATGTCACAATGAGACTGTGGTGTCACTGGTGAAGGTATGATGTCACAATAATGCTGGAATGTCAGTGGTGAGAAAGGGTGTGAGGCTGTGGTGACACTGTTTATGATGTCAAAATCTATGATGTCACTGCTGAGGCTATGACATCAATGTGAGCCTGTTCTCTCTATGGTGAGGCTGTGGTGTCATTTTAAGCCTAGGTAGATACCAGTGGTGAGGCTCTAATGTCACACTGTAGCTGTGATGTTACCATGAGGACATGATGTCACCATGAGAATGTGATGTCACAGTGAGTGTTGCAGTCAGCCTACAACATTGCCCATAAATGACTCATACAGTTTAAGAGAACAAGAAGTTTACTTTCTTATGACAGTTTGGTTATAGTCCAGCTTGATGGGAGAGCATTTATCAACATCAGGGCCAAGGGAAATGTACACACCATCACCACATAATGGCTGGGAGATGAACAATCCTTACTTGCCAGACCAGCAAGTCTGGCCAAGTGAACAGAAGGATGCCAACTCTCTCAATGAACACTCTGATTTATCCAGTGCCTAATACCACCCTCCATAGGCTGTGTCATCCACATCAGCTAGACAATCTCCTTCAGGTTTGCTCTGGGCTTAACTCAACCATCAACTATCTATAACTGTGCCCAGAGTTCAAACCCTCAACAGTCGAGTTGACACTTGTGCTTAACTATGACAGTAAGACTGTGAGGATGTGGTGTCAAATTGCAGCTGTAAAACTGATGTGAGAGATGAGGCTGAGATGTTGCATTGATGATGTGATATAACTGATGAAGCTGTGATGCCACAGTGAGGTTATGTCAGCATGAGCCTGTGCTGTCATTAGTGAGGCTGTAATATTACAGTAACCCAGTCCTATCAGTGCTGAGGCTGTCATGTTACAGTGAAGCTATGTTGGCACAGTGTGGCTGAGATGTCACAGTGAAGTTCTGATGTCACAGGGAGGTTGTGATTTCAGCAGTGGTTGTGCTTTCACAGCAAGACTATGTCATTGGTGAGGGTGTATTATCTCTGGAGAGGCTCTAATGTCACAGTGAGTTTATTGTGTCAAACTGAGTCTGTGATGTGACGATGAGGCTAAGATGTCAGAGGTGTAGTTTTATGTCTCATTAATTCTTTCATGGCATGGTATGGCTGAGATGTCACAATGAGGCTGTGATGTCACTGTAAGGTTGTGATGTCACTGGGGAAAGTGTGATGTCACAGTGAGGTTGTGAGTCAGTGGTTAGGCTGTGATATGAGAATGAGGCTGATGTGAGTGATGAGGGTATGATGTCACAGTGAAGCTGGCATGTCATTGATGAGGCTGTGATGACACTGTGTGACTGTGATGTCATCATGTTCATGTGGTGTCACTGTGAGATCAAAATGTTACAGGAAGTTGGTGATGTCACGGTTGAGGCTGTAAGGTGAGTCTGTGATGTCCATGGCAAGACTGATGCCACAGTGAGGCTCTGATGTCAGTAGTGATGCTGTGAAGTCATAATGAGGGTGTGATGTCACAAGTGAAGGTTTGATGTAACAATAAGCATGGAATGTCAGTGGTAAGAAAGATATCACAGTGACGCTATGATTTCACTGGTGAGGCTGTGATGTCAGTGGTAAACCTGTTATGTGACAGTAACACTGGTGAGGCTGTGACATCAAAGGATGTGTTGTCACTGGTGTGTCAGTGATGTTAGTGTTCTGATTAATGTCAGTGGTGACAATGTGCTGTCACTAGTGAAGCTGTTATGTCACTGTACATGATGTCACTGAGAGGGTTGTATGTCACTGTGGGCTATCATGTCACTGTGAGGTGATATAATTCTGGAAGCTATGATATCATAGTGAGTCTGTGATGTCAGTGGCAAGAATGATGTCACAATAAGGCTATGATATAACAGGTGAGCTTGTGGTATCAGTGGACAGGTATCAAACTGAGACTGCGATGTCACAGTGAGGCTGAGACCTCACAGTGAGACTATGTCTGAAGTGTGTATGTCCCGCTGAGGTTATTATGTCAGTGCAAGGCTATTGTCACAGTGAGTTTGTGATGTCATGGTGAGGCTCTGATGTCAGTGTCAGGTAGTAATGTCACAGTGAGGTTGTGAAGACAAAATGTGGCTATGATGTCACAGTGAGTCTCTGACGACACAGTGATATTTTGATGTCACTGGAGAGGCTCACTGGAGAGGCTGTGATTGTAGAAATGAGGGTATAATGCAACAATGAAGCTGTGGTGTCACTATGTGACTGTGACAACATAGAGAGATTCTGATGTAACAGTGAATTTATTGTGTCAACCTGAGGATGTGATGTCACAGTGAGACTATGATGTCAGAGGTGAAACTTTATGTCACAGTGATGCTTTGATGGCATGTTTTGGCTATGATGTCACAATTAGGCTGAGAATGCTCTGTGAGGTTGTGATGTCACTGGGGGAAGTTGTGATATCAAAGTGAGGTTGTGATGTCAATAGTGACACTGGGTGTCACAAGGAGGCTGTCATGTTTCAGTGATCCTGAGGTCAGTGGTGAGGCTGTGGTGTCATAGTGTGTCTAGGTAAGATATCAGTGATGAGGGTGTGATTTTGCATTGATTTTATGATTTCAGAGGTGAACCTGTGATGTCATAGTAAGGCTGTGATTGAACAGTGAGGCAATAACGTAAGAGTCCATGCTGTGAGGTTATAGTTGGACAATGATTTCAGAGGGGAACCTGTGATGTCAGAGTAAGGCTGTGATTCTATGGTTTGTCAGTGAGGTTGTGAAGTCAGGGGTGATGCTTGGATTTCACAGTGAGGTTAGGACGTCAGTGATGAGGCTGTGCAGGCACACTAAAGGTATGATGTCAATTGAGAGGTGTGATGTCACTGCAAGGCTGTGATGTTATGGTGAAGTTGTGATATCACAATGAAGCTGTGATATCAGTGGTGATAGACTATGACATCACAGTTCATGTGAGAATTGAGTGGTTAGGCTGTGGGATGTCAGAAGTGAGGCTGATGTCAGTGGTGAGGCTGTAATGTCACAGTGAGGCTGGGATGTTACTGGTGAGGTTGTGATGCCACAGTGAGGCTGTAGTATCACTATTGAGGCTCTCATGTGACCGTGAGCCTGAGATGCCAGTGATGAGACTGTGGTGTCATTGCAAGGCTAGGCAGGATGTCTGAGGTGTCACTGATGCTATGATTTCAGAGGCTAGCCTGTTATGTCACAGTGAGGCTGTCATGTCACAGTGAGGCTGTGATATCAGAGGTGATTGTGTGATTTTGTGTGACTTTAAGATAGGCTTCCCTTCCCCCAGCACCTAGCTCTCCGCCTGCGTGTATTCCCTTCCCCCAGCACCTAGGTCTCCGCCCGAGTGCATTCTAAAACTTCCCGCTGAGAATGCCAAATGTGGGACTTTAAGATAGGCTTCCCTTCCCCCAGCACCTAGTTCTCTGCCCACGCGCATCCTAAAACTTCCTGCTGGCGCCAGTCCAAAGGCGCCAACCTTGTTTATTCGATCTCAGGCGGGATGTGCCATTCCGCCCTCCACCCTAGGCAGTACGGGAACTGCCCAGAGACTCCGCTATCAGCAAAAGAACATTTGGTGGTCAGCTTTATCACCCCATAACTCAACTGCCCAGAGACACCGCTATCAACAAAAGAACATTTGGTGGTTAACTTTATTGTGTTCTGTGTTCCCATAGAGTTTGCTGTGACTGCTTTCATTATAAAAACCCTACCCCGATCTCAGTCGGGGCCGCTCCTTCCTTGCTTGCGAGAAGGACGGTCCTGGCGAGCCAGATTAAAGCTTGCCTTATGCCTCTTGCAGCAACCGCTTGGTCCTCGTGGTTCTTCTCGGGGTCTGGGTGGGTGATAAACAGGGACTTCGGTTCCAACAATTTCACAGTGAAGCTGTGATGTCACTGTCAGATTGTAATGTCACAGTGAGGCTATGAGGACACAGTGTGACTATGATGTTGCAGTGAGGCTGTGATATCACAGTGCAGCCACGAGTTCAGTGGTTAGGCTGAAGTAAAACTGATGTGAGAGATATTACATTGATGATGTGATATAACTGGTAAGGCTCTGATGCCACAGTGAGGTTATGTTGTCACCATGAGCCTGGGTGTCACTGGTGAGGTTATAATATCACAGGGAGCCTGTCATATCAGTGGTAAGGCTGTGATGTCACACTGAGGCTGTGATGTCAGTAATGACTGTGGTTTCACAGGGAGACTATGTCATTTGTGAGGCTATATTGTCACTGGTGAAGCTCTAATGTCAATTTTTTTATTGTGTCAAACTGAGGCTTTGATGTCACAATGAGGCTGGGATGTTACTGATGAGGATGTAATGTCATAGCTAGGCTGTGCTATCACTGTTGAGGCTGTCATGTGATCATGAGCCTGAGATGTCAGTGATGAGGCTATGGTGTCATAAAGAGGCTAAGCAGGATCTCCGTGATGTCACTGATGCTATAATTTCAGAGCTTAGTGACCCATCCTTATCTAACCATGCTGTTTTGACAACATCCAGCATGACAGAATATTGTTTCAAGGAAACAATTTCTGGAGAAAGGACATGACATTATTTTATATAAATAAGAGAAATAAGGAAAATAAGGGGGTAGTCAGGCCTTAGTGTTACTGCCTTCCTTAGTGATAGTGTCTGGTTCTGGTCTAAAGCCTGCTGGCTAGAGAGTGGCACATTAACATCTAAATGGGCAATTGCTAGGTGCTAGGGGCTCTCTCTATGTAAATTAAGTTTTGTCTCTGGCAGGAGGATTCCTTCCTCTGGAATTTGAGTTTACCTCTTGCATGTTCTTACATCTTTTGTTGTTGTTGTTGTTTTTCTCAGGACTAGCTAGTTTACAGTCCCTCCTGAAACATTTGATGTTTATACGCAAATCAGGGAAAATCTATTTTGAAACATTCATTGTCCCTTTGCTTTTAGCAACTGAGTGTCATGCGTGCTTTAACTCTACCTGGAGACATCATGACTGTTCCAACACAGAAAATATAAGGCACACAAGTTTGGTTCAACATACTCATACCAATAAATGTAATTCACCATATAAACCAGTCCAAAATCCAAAACTACATGATACTCTCCATAGATGCAGAAAAAGCTTTAAGAAGATCCAGAGATGACTCAGGGGTTGTGACTCTGTCTCACAAGCAGAAGATTCTGAGTTCGGATCCCAGGTTCCATGTTAAAAAACAAAATTAAAAAAAAAAACTGAAAAAAAGATCCAACAGCATTTCATGACCAAAACCCTAGAGATGGTTGGAACGGAAGGAACCTTTATCAATATAATAAAAGCTGTATATAACAAGCTACAGCAAGGATTATACTAAATGGGAAAAATTTGAAGCATTCTCGCTTCAATCAGGAACTAGATAAAGCTGTGTATTCTCACCATTTCTATCCAATATTTTACTTGAAGTCTTACCTGAGGCTGTAAGACAAGAAAGGAAGATAAAGGATTCAAATTGGCAAGGAAGAAATCAAGTTATCTCTATTTGCAGATGACATGATCTTATACCTGAGTGATCCCAAAAACTCCACCAGGAAATTCCTGAAACTAATATAGACGTTCATGTCTCTTCTAAGCAGTTGCCATAGTTAAGCACAGGTGTCAACTTGACTGTTGAGGGTTTGAGCTCTGGGCACAGTTGTGGACAGTTAATGGTTGAGTTAAACCAAGAGCAAACCTGAAGGAGATTGTCTAGCTGATGGGAAAGACCCAGCCCAGGGTAAATCACAGAGAGCTGGTTGAGAGAGTTGGCATCCTTCTGTCCACTTGGCCAGACATGCTGGTCTGGCAAGTAAAGATTGTCCATCTCTCTGCTGTTATGTGGTGATGATGGCCAGTTCCCTCAGCCCTGGTGTTGGTGCCTGCTCTTCCTTCAATCTGGACTGAGTACTGTAATCAGGAATTGTAAGAGAATAAACCCTTGTGTCCTTAAACAGTATGATGGTCATTTTTCAGCAACTATGTAGGCTTTCTTGGAGCAGGACAACAGGCTAGAAGAATGGAAAATGAAGATCCTACATGGAAGCTAAATGCAGAAGTTACAGAAATAGTTATAAAGCAATTGGTGGTGATGCAACAGTGAGGCTGTGGTGTCACTGTTGAGGCTGTCATGGGACCATGAGCTTGAAATGTCAGTGATGAGGCTGTGGTATCACAGCAAGGAAGTCAGGATGTCCATGGGGTCACTGAGGCTATGATTTCAGATGATAGCCTGTTATGTCACAGTGAGGCTGTGATGTCAGAGGTGAGGCTGTGATGTCACAGTGAGTCTGTGATGTCAGAAATGAGGCAATAATGCCACAGTGATGCTGTGATGTCACTGTGAAGCTGCGATATCACTATGAGTCTGTGACATCATAGAGAGGTTGTTAAGTCACAGAGAAGCTGTGAGGTGACTGAGAAAGATGTGATGTCAGGGGCAAGACAGATTTCACCATGAGGATATGATGTAATAGGTGAGTCTATGATGTAAAAGGTTAGACTGTGAGGTCACAGTGAGACTGTGAGGTCACAGTGAGACTGTGAGGTCACAGTGAGGCTGTGATATCAGTGGGAAGATTGATGTCACAATGAGGCAGTGATGTAACATGTAAGGCTGTGGTCTCACTGTTTATGGTGTCGAAGGTTATGATGTCACTGCTGAGGCTGTGAGGTCATTGTGAGCCTGTGCTATCTGTGGTGAGGCTGTGGTGTCATAGTAAGTCTAGGTAGGATATCAGTAGTGAAGCTGTGATTTCACCATGAGGCTGTGATGTCACAGTAAGGCTGTAATGGCACAGTGCAGCAGTGAGTTAGACTGTGATTTCAAAAGTGAGACTGAGTTGAGAGATGAGACTGAGATGTCGCATTGATGATGTGATATAACTGGTGAGGTTAAGAAGCCAAAATGAGGTTATGATGTTATCGTGAGGCTGTGTTGTCACTGGTCAGACTGAATATCATGGCGAGCCTGCCCTATCAGTGGTGAGGTTGTGATGTCACAGTGAGGCTAGCACAGTAAGGCTGTAATGTTACAGTGAGGATGTGATATCAGTAGTGACTGTGCTTTCACAGGGAGTCTTTGTCATTGGTGAGGCTGCTTTGTCACTGATGAGGCTCTAAAGTCACAGTGTGTTTATTGTGACAAAGTAAGGCTGCAATTGCAGTTAGGCTATGATATCAGAGGTGAAGCTTTATATCACCGTGATGTTTTGATGACATGGTATGGCTGTGATATCACAATGAGGTGTGATATCACTGTGAGGTTGTGATGTCATTGGATAAGTTGTGGTGTCACAGTGAGGTTGTGATGTCAGTGGAGCAAGACTATGTCATCACAGTGTGGCTGTGATATCAGAGTATAGCTCTGAGATCATTGTTTAGGCTGTCATTTCAGAAGTGAGCCTGATGTCAGTGAAGAGGCTGAGACATCACAATGAGGCTATGATGTCAACAGTGATGCTGTGAAGTCACATTGAGGCTGTGTTGTCATAGTGAGGCTATGTCACAGGTGTGTATGTGATGTCTTCATGAGGCTATTATGTCAGTGGCAAGGCTGATGTCATAGTGAGTTTGTGATGGCACAGTGCAGCTGTGATGTTAGTCTTGAGATTCATGTCACAATGAGGCTCTGATGCTACTGGTGAAGATTTAATGTCACAATAAGGCTGGAAAGTCAGTGGTGAGAAAGATATCATAGAGTCTATGATGTCACTGGTGAGGCTATGATGTCAGTGGTGAAACTATTATGTGACAGTGACCCTTGTGAGGCTGTGATGAGAAAGGCTGTGTAGTCATTGGTGTGGCAGTGAGGTCAGTGTTCTGACTAATATCAGTGGTGATGCTGATGTCACAGGTGAGGCTGTGCTGTCACTGGTGAGGCCATGATGTCACACTGAGGCTGTGATGTCATTGTGAAGTTTAGATGTCACTGTGGGCTGTCATGTCACTGTGAAGTGATATCACCTGGAAGCTGAGAAGTCCCAGTGAGGCTGGGATGTCAATGGAAAGACTGATGTCACAACGAGGCTATGATGTAACAGGTGAGTCTGTGATGTCAGTGGGCAGGTTGTGAGGTCACTGTGAGGATGTAATGCCTCAGTGATGCTCTGATGTCAGGGCTGATTCTATGAGATATCAGTGAGGCTGTGCCATCAGGAGTAATGCTTGGATTTCACAGTGAGGTTAGGATGTCAGTGGTGAGGCTGTGCAGTCACATTGAGACTGTGATGTCAGAGGAGAGGCTCTGTGGTCACTGTGAGGCTGTGATGTTAAAGTGAGGTGTGATACCACAGCGAGGCTGGAATATCAGTGGTGACAGATGATGACATCACAGTTTGGCTGAGATTCCAGTCATTAGACTATGATGTCAGAAGTGAGGCTTATGTCAATGATGAGTCTAGGATGTCACAGTGAGCCTGGAATTTTCCTGGTGAGGTTCTGATGCCACAGCATGGTATTGGTGTCACTGATGAGGCTGTCACATGATGGTGAGCCTGAGATTTCAGTGATGAGGCTGTGGTGTCATCGCTAGACTAGGCAGGATGTCCATGGTTTCACTGATGCTATGATTTCAGAGGTTAATGCCATGTCATATTCCAACCATGTTGTTTTGACAAGGTCAAGCATGACAGAATATTGTTTAAAGAAACAATTTTAAAGGACATGACATTATTTGATATAAATAAGAGAAATAAGGAAAATATGGGGATTGTCGGGCCTTAGTGTTAGTGCTCTCTTATTGTTACTGTCTGTTTCTGGCTTAAAGCCTTCTGGCTGAGTAGTACACATTAACATCTAAATGGGAAATTGCTAGGTGCTTGGGGCTCTCACTATGTAAACTAAGTTTTGCCTCTGGCAGGAGGATTTCTCCCTCTGAAATTTGAGTCTGCCTCTTGTATGTTCTTAGAACTTTTGTTGTTGTGAAAGACCCCCGTCTTTCAGTCAGGAATGAGGCCACCGAGAGAAAGACCAAGACCCTTCTCGCTGCAATAGCATGAGGTTTTATTTAACGCGCCGGGCGGCTCCAGCAACCTCTCACGCAGGACAGACTGAAGCGGCCCCGAGCGGCTTGGGCAAGGGGTTTTTAAGGGGTCTTGGGGTGGGGGGGTTGCTTAGCTGAGGAATTTTCTATGACCTTTACAGTCATTGGTCGGCAAGAGCTCGGGTGAAGTTGGCTCTTGGTGATCGTTCCAGTCCACCTGCTTAACCACAGGCTGTTCATTCTGGGTGACATTCATTGATGGAATTCCCCTTTGTGCAAACTTGCTTTTCCAGAACTGAAGGGCCGGAGGTCTTCAGGAGTGGGGAAATACCTGCAAAAAGCTCAAGGCTGTACATAGTTTTTTTTTTTAATTTAGTATTACTTTATTGAATATTTTCACAATCATCCTCTTAAACCAGCTATCTATTATGGATTTTCATCATTTTTTAATTCAGTATTTAAGAAAATAGTCGATTCTTTTTCTTTGTGTGCGTGTATACAAACCTCTCTTTGTATCACATATATCTATTTTTTTTCAGCTCATACAAACTTATTAGGTACACCAGTTCCCTCCCTTCCTCCTCCCCCCCCGTACCCCCTGCTCCCGCTCCCCACCCTTCTCCCTCCCCATCCCCCAGTGCCTCCCGCCCCAATTCCCAGAGAGTCCTTTCTTGTGCATGTCTGATTTTCCTCTGGGCCCTCCTCTCCGATGACGTACAAGGACCCAGTGGCCTTTCCCTGAACCCTTTCCCGTGTTCCCCTTAGGTATAGGAACACTGCTGTGGCTGCCAATCCTTTACCTCCAAGGCTCTTGGTGCCTTTAGCAGATGCTAGACTTTGTGAGGTCCACAGTGGGTTGGACAATGCGCAGGGCATGCAAAGTCCAATTATGATTGCTTCAGCCCTAACTAGTATAGAGTATCTTATATATCATTGCTCCTCCCATCCTTATGCTCTTACACTCTTACCGCCCCCTCTTCCGCAAATTTCCCTGAGCTTCAAGATGGGGAGAGACTAAGCTGGCCTAGTTCTAGGTGGTTGATATAGAGTCTCTGAAGTTCTGGATTGTGGTTTGTTGATTTTCTTTTGCAGTTTTGCTGCTCCTGCAATGCCCTTCACTCCATCCTGGTAGGCATTGTATGTTACCCCCTGGCCAGAGACAAAAAGCTGTTAGAGTCTTGTGATAAAAGCACATTCAAAGGTAGATGTAATAAAAGTGGGAAACCACAGTAAGGGAGGGGTCTATCACCCATTTGCAAAATGGTTACTTTTTATCTGCCAAACTATATGCCCTCCTCTTCTGGTGAGATCACTCCCCCTCAGTAGTAAATGATCAGGAACAAAAGTCTGTGAACTTAATCAGATGTCTCATTACTTATTTGGGTCCTTGGTGGAGGCCTATTTTCCCTGCTATAACATGGTCCCTTCTCTCCTTGTTTCTGGTGTGGCCCTCCTGCCCCATCCCTCCTGTTCATAATCCTTGCAATTACTGTCTCTAGGTGGGCTGGGTGGGTTTGGTACTAGGAGACACCTATTAGGGAGTACATACGGCGCTTAATTTTCTGGGTCTGGGATACTTCGCTTAATATAATTGTTTATAATGACATCCATTTCCCGGCAAATTCCAGTAATTCATCATTTTTGATGGCTGAGTAGTACTCCATTGTATAGATGTACCACAGTTTCCTGATCCACTCGTCAACTGTTGGACATTTGGTCCCTGTGAATGATCTTTTTGATATGTTTTTGAATCCGATTTGCTAAGACTTTGTTGAGAATCTGCATCTGTGTTCATCAGGGAGATCGGCCTATATTTTTCTTTTTTAAGTGAATCTTTATTAGGTTTTGGGATTAAAACGATATTAGCTTCACAGAAGGAATTTGGTAGTGTTCCTTCCTTTGCTATTTGATGGAACAGTTTTAAGGAGTATTGGTGTTATTAACTCCTTAAATGTCTGGTAGAACGCTGTGCTGAATCCATCTGGTCCAGGACATTTTTTGGTGGGAAGATTTGAGATTACTTCCTCAATTTCCTTATATGTTATAGGACTATTCAAATAATTCACAACTTCCTGGTTCAATTTAGGTAAGTTGTGTTTACTTAGAAATTCATCCATCTCTTTTGTGTTGTCAAACTTCACAGAGTATAAGTTTTTGAAATATGATGTTATAATTCTCTGGATTTCTTGGGTATCAGTAGTGATTGTTGGACCCTGAGACCCTCGCCCTAAAATTCACAAAGCAGGCCGGTTCAGGCCCACAGTATAGGCCTTGCTTGTAGTCATTCAGGCATCCATTGTTTATAGCCATCCAAGCATCCATTGTTAGTCATTGCTTAAAACTATGTACAGCCTTGAGCTTTTTATAGGTATTTCCCCACCCCTTAAGACCTCCAGCCCTTCAGTTCTGGAAAAGCAAGTTTGCCCAAAGGGAATTCCATCAATGAATGTCACCCAGAATGAACAGCCTGTGGTTAAGCAGGTGGACTGGAACGATCATCAAGAGCCAACTCCACCCCAGCTCTTGCCGACCAATGACTGTAAAGGTCATAGAAAATTCCTCAGCTAAGCAACCCCCCCACCCCAAGACCCCTTAAAAACCCCTTGCCCGAGCTGCTCGGGGCCGCTTCAGTCTCTCCTGCGTGAGAAGTTGCTGGAGCCGCCCGGCGCGTTGTTAAATAAAACCTCATGCTATTGCAGCAAGAAGGGTCTTGGTCTTTCTCTCGGTGGCCTCGTTCCTGACTGAAAGACGGGGGTCTTTCATTTTGGGGGCTCGTCCGGGATTCGAGACCCCCGAGAGATTGCCCCAACACCGGCCTCGGAGGTATGTGAGCGCTCCTGTCTGTGTTTACTTGTGCTTTGTTTAAGTCTGTGTCTGTTTTTGTTTGATACTGTGTCTGTTTGTTTCCTCTTATGAGGTTTGGGGCGGTCAGAAACTGGGAGACAGACGTGTCATATTGCAGAGACCGTGAGGGTCCCAGAGGATGCTCTGGACTCTCTGTAGGGGAAAGGACAGAAGTGTCCGTTCCCCATCTGGTTTTGTCTAATCTGCTGTCCGTAGTTTGTCTTATCTGCAGTCTGTAGTTTGTCTGATCTGCAGTCTGCAGTATTTGTGTTTTGTCTATCTTGTCTTGAATCACTAAAAGGATATTAAGAAAAGAACCCAAAATCTGAGTGTTGAGGTAGAAAATTTTGCCTGTGATGATAAAGAGTTACTTCAAATGTTCTAACTTGATTGGTTACTTGGATTTCTTATAATATGTGGGTTTTATGTTTCAAAATAACAAGCTGTGGCCACTATAAATTTCATTGCGCGCTTATGATCACATTTTGGTTTTTGACTCTGTTTACTATTTGGCATGCTCAATTTAAATGCACGTGCACACTTAGGAATAAATCATTTTGATAATGTAAAAAGGCCTGAGTACGTATTGACCAAAATATCTTGTTTTATCTTGAAGCGTCACAAAAGGTGGCATTGTGTTTTTACCTAGGATCTGGTAACATCACTTTTGTAGTTCCTTTAAAAGTTTGTTTTTCCATGAGTAATACCAACATATCTAGCAGCCAGAAAGAAAAACTGATTTCTGAAAAATTCATTGGAATTTCTTCATTCTCCTGGTATGTACGACTTCCCTTTCTTGGGGACAAATCTGCTTTCTAATTCCCTGTTCCCAGGTGTATTCCTGTGTTCTGCTATATAATGATTTTTAAGATAAGGTCTACTGCCTCTTTTAAAGGATATTTCTTACAGGATAACTAATGTGAAAACAGCAGGAAACCATCAAATAGAAAGAAATATGTATGTATAGTACGTAGAGGTAAAGAAGGTTTTGGGATGAGATATGTTACTTAGAAAGTTAAAGTATATGCAGGAGGTTTATGAGTTGTTTACTTAAAAAGAATGTTAAAGTATGTTGTGAAGGTTTGTGGGATGTTAGAGTTATGAGAAGACTGAAAATAAGAGATGATGGTTAAAGAAAATATTATTTGTTATGTTTCTTCCATCTTATAAAACAAAAGATATTGAGCCTCAGAAATTAAGAATTAAGCTTCATGTATTCAAATGTATTTCAGTTGTCTGTTTAAAGCAGAAAATTGGTTACTCCTAAAATCCCAACTTCTCAAGGACAGTAGGAATCTTACCAGTGGTGTCATAAAGGAGAAGTCTGAGACCAGGGCCCTCCCTGCCCCCAAGGAGGTGGCCAGCAAGAGAAGCTGAGGCCCCGCCTCAGCTGCAGCTTGGAACAGACTCAAGGCCAACTAGGGAGTTTCTCTAAATCTTGGACTTTACGGTAAAAGAGACTGTGCTAAACCAACCTCTGCTCACCTTTTGGAGCAGGCCTCTCTTGGAGGGGGAGGAAAAGGGCACCTACAAAATAGGGGAGGGAATGTTTTTACCTCTGTATGAATGTGTGAGTGAGTGTCGGCCTGAGGTGGGAAACCTGTAACACCTCTGGCTCGAGTTTGTAGTCCCACGGCGAGATCCCTAAGATCTCTTAAAGCCACGGGATTCGATTGGGCCAGTTCTGCGTTTCCATGGTGATAACATACAGTCTAGGGTGGGATCGGATTAGAATCCGATCAAAAGTCACGAAACCGCTGAACCCACTATGGCCAAGTTATCACCCATGACTCTGCAAAGAGTGTGGCCAGACTGGTACTTGAATGATCTCTCCTAGAGGGATTCCCAACCTTTGTCTGTCTGCGTCGTGTGGTGGGGATCAATGTGACTTTAGCTCGTGTTAGTCAATGGAAGGGAATTCCTAAAAATGTTTGCCCTGAAGGAAAGTGTTTCAAGTCTGAGACAATGACTATGCTGTTTAAATAGCATAGGGAATACAGGAAGCTTCAGGCATGTGTGGACCATGGACTGTCCCCTTTATTGTCATTGGGTGGGGCTCTGGTGGCATTGGGTGGAGTGCTGACCTCCCCGGACCACACCACGGGCAGTGTCAGTGGATGTCTTTGATGACAACACTGTGTATATAGTAATTATCAGAACTCTGCTAAGCCACGCGTCCCTTCCTCAAGTCCAGGTTCACTAATTGAAGCCAAAAGAGAGAGATTTCCCCTTCCTGTGTCCAGGGACTATCTAGAAATTGTGAATGCTTAGTTCTACCAACCTAAAAGAGGGTCAAGTCGTAGCATATTCTCAGACATGCCCCATATGCATCTTAGACAAGAGATGATCCCAGGAAGATCTTTAAGTTATACTACCATCCAACTAGACAAACAAATGCCAGAAAGTTGAGAGACTATAGAGCTGGAACAAAAGTACCAGCTAGTAACTCCGAAAAGCTTTGCCTCCCAATGCCCTCAAGATTAAGGTGAAACAGACAGGAATTTCATTTAGCTTCCATGTCAGCCAAAGTCCTCATCTGTCAGGGGGAAGTAAACTCTCATGTAGAGGACAACAGGGCTCTCGTCTGTTGAGGGAAATAGATCCCCATCTTCTGTAAGGGAGAGGTCGGCACCATCAGGAAGCTTTCATTTCTGTCTTGGAGGTAGAATCCTTTGTTTCTGTTTGTCCTAGGACTTTAAAAATAGGACAGGTGACCTAGGACTTAATATAGAAAAAGAAAAGAAAGAGAAAGAACCAGAAAGCAAAGAAATCAGAACTTGACATTTGCCTTAGGGGATAGGTTAAACAGGCACCCCAAGCAGATCAACCCAGGACCCCTCCCGACAGGGGAAAGGTGGAAAAAGATGCTTGGAATATGACCAGACTGGGCACTTTGAGACTGTTGTGAGCACAGAAAGCTTTCATGTGGCCTATGTCCCAACTATGGGAATCTCCACTGGAGGAAGATTGCCCCCTGAACCTCAGGGCCCAGGGGTCGAGCGAGTTCTCTGGTGGAGACCAATGAAATGGCCTGAAGCTCTTAGCTTCCCTCCGATGGGAAAAAGTAGTTTGCCACTGATATCTCGTGAGAACCTTGGGTTTAACGTGCAAATGCGAAGCCTCTTTGTTTCTATGTTAATAGACAAGGGAGCACAAAATTCTAGTGCTCAACTTCCTTCCTAGGCTTTTGTCAACTTTTGATTTTACTAAAATGATTAAGATCAAGAAAATGACAGGCTCATTGCACTCACAAAGTAACTACTGAGATTCCTTATGTGCTTAATAGTGATGCTTTTTAGGCATTCCTTTGTTTACATGCCTGAGTGCCCGAATATTCAAGGTTTAGGCTTAATAGAATAAAATATTTTAGCACTGTTATAAAGTCATCCATGTGGCTCTGGTTTTAGATGCACCAAAGGTATTAGAAGAGAAAATCATGGATTACAGAAAATGCCAGATAGCATGTAACAAAAGTCTGCAGTTTAAAGACCCTAAATGCTGCATCCTTATCCAACCACTCTGATGGAAGATTCCAACCAGATAAGATATTATTTCAAGGAAACATTTTCTGGAGAAAAGACATGGCTTTATTTAGGAGAAATAAAAAAATATAGAAATTTTCAGGTCTTGGTGTTTCTTCCCAGTTCAGGCCTAAAGCCTGTTCCCTGGGGAAGGTCACTGTAACCCCATGGGCAGGTGCTAGAAATTTCTTGGTATGTCACAATAACGTCCAGGGACAGGTGCTAAACATTCTTTCCTAGGTAATTTACATTTTGCCCCGGGCTGGCGTGAGCCCCCAGGCCGAGCCCGCCTGGACCCCTTCTGCCCCTGCCACACCCCTCTCCACCCTGGCCACAGGGGTTTGGGCTCCGTGGTTGTTGACCTCCTCTACTAGAGAGATTAAGAAAACTGGAGTGGTGTTTGACGCCAGCTCATTCCTGCTGCTTTCCTTGACAGTATCCAGCATCGTGTGTGTGACGGCCTACATTGCCTTGGCCCTGCTCTCTGTGACTATCAGCTTTAGAGTATATAAGGGTATGATCCAAGCAATCCAGAAATCAGATGAAGGCCACCCATTCAGGGCATATTTGGAATCTAATGATGCTAGATCCGAGGAATTGATTCTGCTCTCAGTCATGTGAACTGCACCATAAAAGAACTCAGGTGCCTTTTCTTAGTTGATGATTTAGTTGATTCTCTAGAGTTTGCAGTGTTAATATGGGTGTTTACTTATGTTGGTGCCTTGTTCAACGGTATGACACCACTGATTTTAGCTGATTTCACTCATCAATATTCCTGTTATTTATGACTGACATCCCAAGTGCAGATAGATCATTACCTAGGACTTGCAAGCAAGAATGTTAAAGATGCTATGCCTAAAATCCAAGCAAAATTCCTGGATTGAAGCGCAAAGCAGAAAAATGAAAAGATGCTATCATAGGAGGAATTATTCTTTTAACAATTATATTGCTTTAGCTCACGCTGGGACTTATAAAATGTTGGAGACACGCATAGTTAATTGTAAAATATGTTTCTTTCTGAAATCAAAAAGAGCTCAATCTTTCTCTGTATATTAAAAAAATGCAGTCTCTGTTACAAGTATGTGGGCTCAGCCTCTTGGCTATCTGGTGCAGCATTATAGACTGGCTAGATTTGCAATACTGAGAGAATATTTCTGTTAAGTGCCATTATCCTCAAGCAATGGGATAGGATCTTGAAAAAATTGTCCTTCCTAAAAGTAAAGCTGTCACAGAAGTTTTAGCAAACGGGTCCAGATTCACTAAACCAAGAGAGTTGTTTTTGTTCTCCATTCTGCTGACTCCTTACCTCACCTGATCCAGGGGAGCCCTGGTCTCAAGGCTGCAGCTCTGGCCTGAGGCACCCAAGAAAGACAGTTTATGCTGTAGAATTAAAACCAGAGACATAGGTTGGTGAAAAGTTTAATAAAGTTTTTCCCTTGTCCTAAAAGGTTGCCTAAAGTTAAACTCAGTGCTTGACAGAGGGAAAAAGCAATGGCAAACTTAAGGAGTAAACTAGGAAAAACAGCAAAACTCCAGGTGTAGCTCCAGAGCAGCTCCATTAGCTAATCAATGCTGGCTTTTCATTTAGATCAGAGAAATGGTGCTACATCCCTTTGGTCCCCCAAAGAAAAAGACTTATGTGGCTTTATTTTTCAGAATAAAAAAGGAGGATAATTTAGATTGCTCTGTACAAGAATCAGTTCGCATTGTTTTGGACAGGTTTTAAAATATGATCTACAGTAGCCAGAGGAAAAAGGTCTCCTTGGCTTTACACCTTGTAAATGTGTTATTTTACTAACTCCTGCTTGCTTGTACCCACAGCAAGACGCTGAGCTTGTTCAGTTTATCTCATGTGCCTTCCCAATTACAATGATCTGGTCCTTCTATAGATTCTGGAGACTCAATCTGCCTGTGTTTTGTCTCTTTTAGACCAACCTTGAGGTAATAAAGCCATCTATCAAAGACCTCTAGACCACCCAGCATTTCATAGATGAGATGTCAGACTGCTCTTATTTCCTTCACCCCGATTCAGCAGGAAGCAGCCAGATCGAATCATCGCCCTTTATCCCCAGAGCAGTCTGAATTCTCAAATAGGTTTATGGGAAAGTGAGGCAGGATTAGAGCACCTATGCTGGGATGGGTCTCTCAAGGTCTTTGGAATTCTGAAGAGACGTCCCCTACTGCTGGAATCGCCTGGAAGGAACACCCCTGCTGAAAAACTGACTCCAATTCTCCCAGAAATTTACCACGAGAACTGTGACTAACACTCCATGATTGGAGTGTGTCTATAGAAAAGAGGGGAATGTTGGACCCTGAGACCCTCGCCCTAAAATTCACAAAGCAGGCCGGTTCAGGCCCACAGTATAGGCCTTGCTTGTAGTCATTCAGGCATCCATTGTTTATAGCCATCCAAGCATCCATTGTTAGTCATTGCTTAAAACTATGTACAGCCTTGAGTTTTTTACAGGTATTTCCCCACCACTTAAGACCTCCAGCCCTTCAGTTCTGGAAAAGCAAGTTTGTCCAAAGGGAATTCCATCAATGAATGTCACCCAGAATGAACAGCCTGCGGTTAAGCAGGTGGACTGGAACGATCATCAAGAGCCAACTCCACCCCAGCTCTTGCCGACCAATGACTGTAAAGGTCATAGAAAATTCCTCAGCTAAGCAACCCACCCCCCACCCTAAGACCCCTTAAAAACCCCTTGCCCGAGCTGCTCGGGGCCGCTTCAGTCTCTCCTGCGTGAGAGGTTGCTGGAGCCGCCCGGCGCGTCGTTAAATAAAACCTCATGCTATTGCAGCGAGAAGGGTCTTGGTCTTTCTCTCGGTGGCCTCGTTCCTGACTGAAAGACGGGGGTCTTTCAGTGATAACTCCATGTTCATTTCTAATTTTGTTAATTTGGGTTTTCTCTCTCTTGCTTTTGGTTAGTTTAGCTAGGGGGTGTATCAATCTTGTTGATTTTTCAAAAACCAGCTTTTGATTGGTTGATTTTTCTATCGCTTTCTTAATCTTGATTCAGATATTTCTTCCCCTTATTTTGCTATCTTCTCTCTTCTACTGCTTTTGGGATCAGATTGCTCTAGTTTCTCTAAAGCTTTAAGCTGCATTGTTAAGTTGTTTATTTCTGATGTTTCCATTTTTTTGACGTAGGCATTAAGAGCTATGAACTTACCTCTTAGAACAGCTTCATTGTGTCCCAGAGATTTTGGTAAGTTGTGTTTTCGTTATCATTCACTTCAGGAAATCTTGATTTCCTTTTTAATTTCTTCCTGAATCCAGTTCTCATTCAGCATCATAGTGTTAAGTTTCCAGGAGTTAGTGTATTTTCTCTTGTTTGATGTGTTGTGGATGTCCAGCTTTTGGCCGTGGTGCTCTGATAGGGCACAGGTTAGAATTTCAACTTTCTTGTATATGTGTAGATTCATTTTGTGGCCCAATATGTGATCTATTTTGGAGAAAGTTCCGTGTGCTGCTGAGAAAAATGTGTATTCTTTGGTGCGTGGGTGAAAAGTTCGATAGAGATCTGTAAGTGTCTCTGTTAAGCTTTTGACCTGTTGCTCTATCCCATGTTGAGAGGGCGGTGCTGAAATCTCCAAGAATTATCGTTTGGGGGTTGATTTCTTGCTTTAGACGCTGTAGGGGGCCCATATTGGGTGCATATATGTTCAGTATTGTGAAGTCTTCCTGGTGAATTGTACCTGTGACTAAAATGTAGTATCCATCCGTGTCTCTTATAATTTTCTTTGGTTTGAACTCCACTTTGTCTGATAGCATAATGGCTACCCCTACCTGTTTTCTGCTTCCATTTGTCAAGGCTGTACATAGTTTTAAGCAATGACCAACAATGGATGCTTGTATGGCTATACAAGGATGCCTGAATGACTACAAGCAATGGCCTATACTGTGGGCCTGAACCGGCCTGCTTTGTGAATTTTAGGGTCGAGGTCTCAGGGTCAACATTCCCCTTTTCTATAGGCACACTTCAATCATGGAGTGTTAGTCACAGTTCTCATGGTAAAATTTCTGGGAGAATTGGAGTCAGTTTTTCAGCAGGTGGTGTTCCTTCCAGGCGATTCAGCAGTAGGGGACGTCTCTTCAGAATTCCAAAGACCTTGAGAGACCCATCCCAGCATAGGTGCTCTAATCCTGCCTCACTTTCCCATAAACCTATTTGAGAAATTCAGACTGCTTCTGGGATAAGGGCAATGATTTGGTCTGGCTGCTTCCTGCTGAATCGGGGTGAAGGAATAAGAGCAGTCTGACCTTCTCATCTATGAAATGCTGGGTTTGGTCTAGAGATCTTGATAGATGGCTTTATTACCTCACGGATGGTCCAAAGGACAAAACACAGGCAAATTGAGTCTCCAAAATCTACAGAAGGACCAGATCATTGTAATTGAGTAGGCACATGAGATAAACCAAACAAGCTTAGCAGTCTTGCTGTGGTACAAGCAAGCAGGAGTTAGTAAAAGAACACGTTTACAAGGTTTTAAAAGCAAGGAGACCTTTTCCTCTGGCTACTGTAGATCATATTTTAAACCTGTCCAAAACAATGTGAACTGATTCTTTGTATAGAGCAATCTAAATTATCCTTCTTTTTGGTTCTGAAAAATAAAGGCACATAAGTCTTTTTGGGACCAAAGGGATGTAGCACCGTTTCGGTCTGTCTACATAAAGCCGTCATGGAAATTTGCTAATGGAGCTACTGCGCTGAGCTACACCTGGAGTTTTGCTGTTTTTTCCTTGTTACTCCTTAAGTTGGGCATTGCTTTTTCCTCGGTAGCACTGATTAACTTTAGGCAACCTTTAGAACAAGGAAAACTTTATTAAACTTTTTCCAACCTATGTCCTGGTGTTTTACTCATAGCAATAAACTGGTCTTTGTTCTTGGGTGCCTCGCCAGAGCTGCAGCCTGAGACCAGGGCTCCCCTGACAGGTGATGAAGGAGTCAGCAGATGGGAACAAAAACAAACCGCTGGGTTAGTGAATCTGGACCCTTTCTGTAACTCTGTGACAGCTTTACTTTAGGAAGGACAATTTTTTCAAGATCCTATCCATTGCTGAGGATAATGGCACTTACAGGAAATATTCCCAAGTATTGCAAATCTACCAGTCTATAATGCTGCACCAGATACCAATGAGCGGGCCCACATACTGTAATAGAGACTGCATTTTTTTAATATACGAGAAAGATTGAGCGCTCTTTTTTGATTTCAGTAAGGAAACATATGTTCAATTCGACATATGTTCCCACCACATTTTATAAGTCCAGCTGAGAGCTTAAAGCAATATAATTGTTAAAAATATTGTTCCTATGATACATCATTTCATTTTCTCGGCTTTGCGCTTCAATCCAGAATTTTGCTTGGATTTTAGGCTATAGCACTTAAACATTCTTGCTTGCAATCCTAGGTAATGACCTATCTGCCTATGGGATGTCAGCTCTAAATACACATGATATGATGAGTGAAATCAGCTAAAGATCATGGTGTCAACCGTTGAACCGGACGCACACATAAGTAAACACCCATATAACACTCAAACTTCAGAGAATCCACTAAATCATCAAAAAAGGCAACCTGTGAGTTCTTTATATGTGCAGTTCACATGATGAAGGCAGAATCAATTCCTCAGGATATAGCACATTAGATTCAAATATGCCCTGAATGGGTGGCCTTCATCTGAGTTCTGGATGGCTTGGATCACACCCTATATACTCTAAAGCTGATAGTCACGAGAGAGCAGGGCCAAGGCAATGTAGGCCGTCACACCACGATGCTGGATACTGTCAAGGAAGAGCAGGAAGCAGAGCTGCGTCAAACACCACCACTCCATTTGCTTAATCTCTCTAGTAGAGGAGGTCAACAACCACGGAGCCAACCCCTGTGGCGGGCGGTGGAGGAGGGGTGTGGCAGGGGCAGGAAGGGTCCAGGCGGACTCGCCTGGGGGCTAATGCCAGCCGGGGGGGCAAATGTATTACCTAGGAAGGAATAACCCCTGTCCATGGACGTATTTGTGACATCCAATAAATTCTAGCACGGCCCAGGGGGTGTACTTGACCTTCCCCAGTGAAACAGGCTTTAGGATGACCTGAACTGGAGAAAACCCAACCTAAAATTTCTATATTTTTTTATTTCTCCAAATAAAGCCCATATCTTCTCCAGAAATGTTTCCCTTGAATAAACTTATCGGTTTGAATCTTCCATCAGATGGTTGGATCAGGATGCAGCATTAGGTGGGTCTTTAACGGCAGACTTTGTTAATGCTCATCTGGCCATTTTCTGTAATCTCGATGATGTTTTCTCTAATACTTGGTGTTGTGCATGCTAAAACGCCAGATTTAGCCCACTGGGAGACTTTATGAGAACGGGCTAAATATTTTATTTCTATTAAGCCTAACTCTTGGAATATTCGGCATTCAGGCCATGTAAAACTAGGATAGCCAAAAAGTATCTATTAACATAAGGAATCTAGTACTTACTTTGTTGTGAATGCAATGCACCGTCAATTTTCTTGCATCTTAAATCTTTTAGTAAAATCAAAAG